>JAWQEG010007177.1:0-10000 GCA_033782935.1 Petrolisthes cinctipes
GAGTAGGGGGACAGGCTTGGGGGGGGTTTGGGGGTGCAGGAATAGGGGGACAGGCTTAGAAGGGGGGGAGTAGAAAGCCTGTCCCCTACTCCGCACCCACCAAAACCCCTCAAGCCTGTCCCCCTATTCCCGCACCCCCTTAAGATTAACAAATAAATTGGTGTTCTGTTGCCTGGAAAACTTTGGAGGAATCAGTTACTCCAGATTCACCACGCTGTAATACAAAAGAGAGAGAGAGAGAGAGAGAGAGAGAGAGAGAGAGAGAGAGAGAATAAAATGAATAAATAGAGAGAGAAACAGAGAGAATAATATAATTTAAAAAAAAAAAGAGAGAGAGAGAGAGAGAGAGAGAGAGAGAGAGAGAGAGAGAGAGATAGAGAGAGAGAGAGAGAGAGAGAGAGAGAGAGAGAGAGAGAGAGAGAGAGAGAATATAATTAAAAAGAGAGAGAGAGAGAGAGAGAAGAGAGAGAGAGAGAGAGAGAGAGAGAGAGAGAGAGAGAGAGAGAGAGAGAGAGAGAATAATATAATAAAAAAGAGAGAGAGAGAGAGAGAGAGAGAGAGAGAGTGGCTTACTTTGAGTATGATACTGATGGTGTTGTGTGATGGTGTGATATTCCAGGGAGTCAACACACGACCAATATAATCCTGGAGACAATAGAACCTCAGATATCATTACCAGTAGATGGATAGCGTTGGAACTCTATCCATCCCACAGGGGTGTTATGGGTATCTAGGGTCCCAAGCTCCAGTACCACAGTGTTGTTCTCAGTGCTTGGTGGAGGTGTGAGGACAAACTCCGCCTCCAGCACCACCTCCTTCATCATCATCTTCATCGTGTTGTTGTTGTTGTTGTTGTTGTAGTGGTGGTTGTGGTGTAGTGGTTCCCTGTAGCCCCATAGGTTTGTTATATTCATCACGTTACAGTGTGTTGGGGTCTTCACTGTTGCGTCACCCTCTGATTGACAACAAATATACATACACATTACCTTTATTTATTTTTATATGGTACAGCTAATATATATATATATATATATATATATATATATATATATATATATATATATATATATATATATATATATATATATATATATATATATATATATATATATTTATTTATTTATTTATTTATTTACATATATATATTTATTTATTTATTTATATATATATATATATATATATATATATATATATATATATATATATATATATATATATATATATATATATATATATATATATATATGTTTATGTATGTTTGTGTAATAAATATATATTATGGTAAAACAAACACACACACACACACCTCACAGAGACTCTAATATTGAGACTATTGTACCATTATACATTGTTAAGAGGTTATTACACTGTAGGTAAAATTGCCTGCACTTATAACTGGTACAGGAGAAGAGGACTGACAACGCTGAATGTACATTTTATAAGTGCTGGCAACTGTACATTGGAGCACCTTGATTCCTCCAAAGTATGCCAGGAAACAGAACCAGGTTAACATAAATAATGGTGGCCTGTTGCTGGAATTGTTTAAAGGCATCATTAACTTTAAGGTTACCATAAGACAAGGTGAGAATGTGGTGAGTATTAGAATCACTGAGATGATTTGTTTCCTGGCATAGTTTGTGGTAATTAGTAGCCTTCTAATTCACCCATTACAAATAATACCTTTAAGAAAGTAATACTGGAGCAACTGATTCCTCCAAACTATTCCAAGCAACAGGATATTAGTATATTTGTTCACCAGGTTCTGTTTCTTGACATTATTTGAAGGAATGAAGGCACTCCAATGTACCAAAAGTGTATAACCCACTTCTTTACCTTGGTGTTACATGCTTAATTTTCTTATATTGATATTTAAATGATGGTTGTCAATAACTTTTCATTCATTATTAATGCTATAAAAATCCTTGTCTGACATCCAATATAATACTAATATAGTATATAATTTAATTAAATAATAT
The DNA here is from genome assembly GCA_033782935.1 of Petrolisthes cinctipes. Taxonomy (NCBI): domain Eukaryota; kingdom Metazoa; phylum Arthropoda; class Malacostraca; order Decapoda; family Porcellanidae; genus Petrolisthes; species Petrolisthes cinctipes. The sequence goes on from JAWQEG010007177.1 coordinate 1,977, forward strand.
AAACATAAGTTGATGGATTAGACTAACCGGTGTTGCAGAAGTTGATGGTTGCACATTGTTCAACATTATCTGGACACTTGACTGTCAATTGAAGTTGTGGGAACTCTGGTAGGTTGAAGGGACATATGTGGTCCATCAACTTCTGGTTCTCCTCCTCATCATCATTGTTAGTTGACAACTCCACCCAACACTCTCCTCCCTGAAATAATAATAACACACATAATTATTTACATCATTATTATATTCATCTGGTAATAGTTAGGTTAGCTTAGGTTACTGTAGGTTAGGTTAGGTTAGATTTCCGTAGGTTAGGTTACTGCAGGTTAGGTTAGGTTTGGTGTAGGTAAGGTTTTGTTAGGTTAAGTTACTATAGGCTAGGTTAGGTTAGGTCAGGATATGGTAATAATTGTCATGATTTTATCTGTATGCATTGCTAATAAAGAGAACAACTGACCTTCTTCTTGAGATGTTTAGGTTGTTTATTCCACTTGAATCTGGTGAATGACAATGGGTAGGTGATCTTGTCCTCAATGTCGTAATAAAGATGCCAACATCCTACACGAATCTTGAGAAAGTCTTGAGGTGCCAGCTTGGTGATGACGTCTGGTCCTGTGATGGTTTTGACACTGGAAAGATCATCTTCACTAGTACAGGAACACTTGATGTTGACTTGGTTATGAGGTCCGGTAATGTGATCAATGTCGAGTGTTGCCAGAGTTTGTTTATCGTCTTGATTCATGATGTGTAGACTTGTCCCCCACGTGGTATTATTATCAGGTGGAGACAATACCTGAAGTCTAGTCTCCAGGACACCTTCACCGATTTTGTTCATCTCTAATGGTTGTTGAGGCACCATGGATGACTGGTTGTAGGCGGGACATTCTGGTGAGAGAGGAAAGTTGTTAGTGATGACTGTGTTCTCTCTCTCTCTCTCTCTCTCTCTCTCTCTCTCTCTCTCTCTCTCTCTCTTAGGGGTAATAGTGGATTATTATTTATATCAACATTTCTGCTCCATCTCTCCATTTTTCTCTCTCTCCTTTCCTCCAATATTTTCTCCTTCCCTCCTTCCTTCCTTCCCTATCTCCTTCTCTCTATTTTTCTATTCCTTCCTCCTTCCTTCCTTCCTTCAACTACACCTTCTCTCCATTCTTCTCTCCTTCCCTCCCTCCTTCCTCCATTCTTTTCTCCTTCCCTCCTTCCTTCCTTCCTTCCCTATCTCCTTCACTCCATTCTTCTCTTCTTTCATCCTTCCTTCCTTCTTTTACTCCTTCTCTCCATTCTTTTCTCCTTCCCTCCCTCCTTCTTCCATTCTTTTCTCCTTCCCTCCTTCATTCCTTCCCTCCTCCCTTCCTTCCCTATCTCCTTCTCTCCATTCTTCTCTCATTCCCTCCTTCCTTCCTTTTTACACGCACACACACACACACACACACATACACACATCTATCTTCCTTCCTCTCTCTTTTTTTGCACACACACACACACACACACACACACACACACACACATCTATCTTCCTTCCTCTCTCTTTTTTTGCACACACACAGACACACACACACACACTTATTCCTTCTTTCTCTTTTTTACACACACACACACACACACACACACACATCTATCTTCCTTCCTCTCTCTTTTTTGTACACACACACACACACACACACACTTATTCCTTCTTTCTCTATTTTACACACACACACACACACATCTATCTTCCTTCCTCTCTCTTTTTTGTACATACACACACACACACACACACACACTTATTTCTTCTTTCTCTTTTTTACACACACACACACACACACACACACTTATTCCTCCTTCTCTCTTTCTTACACACACACACACACACACACACACACACACTTATTCCTTCTTTCTCTTTTTTACACATACACACACACACACACACACACACACTTATTCCTCCTTCTCTCTTTCTTACACACACACACACACACACACACACACACACACACACACACACACACTTATTCCTCCTTCTCTCTTTCTTACACACACACACACACACCCTTCTTCCTTCCTCTCTCTTTTTTACACACACACACACACACACACCCTTCTTCCTTCCTCTCTCTTTTTTACACACACACACACACACACACACACACACACACACACACACACACACATAGTAACAAACAATAATGTCCAAACTTACCAGTACGTATTGCAGCATCAACAGGTGGTGTGAGAGCCAACACCATCACCACCATTATCACCATCATCACCATCATCAGTATTACACTCCGTCCACACATGATGTCTGTAATAAAACAATAATAATAACCTCTGTAAACACACACACACACACACACACACACACACACTACCATATCAATGTACACACACACACTACCCTATCAATGTATACACACACACACACACACTACCCTATCATTGTACACACACACGCACACACACACACACACTACCCTATCATTGTACACACACACACACACACACACACCCTATCATTGTACACACACACACACACACCCTGTCATTGTACACACACATGATGTCTGTAATATAACAATAACAATAACATTGGGTCCATTCCACAGTGGAATTTGTTTGTTACCTTCCAAACCAACCACACTTGTAAGGCTTCATTATTTTGGGGTCCATTCCACAGTGGTATTTGTTTGTTACCTTCCTAACCAACCACACTTGTAAGGCTTTATTATTTAAGGGTCCATTCCACAGTGGTATTCGTTTGTTACCTTCCTAACCAACCACACTTGTAAGGCTTTATTATTTAAGGGTCCATTCCACAGTGGTATTCGTTTGTTACCTTCCTAACCAACCACACTTGTTAGGCTTCATTATTTTAGGGTTGATTCCACAGTGGTATTCGTTTGTTAGCTTCCTTGTGTGGCCTTGTAATAGTGTGAGTGTGTTAATGTGTGTGTGGCCTTGTAATAGTGTGAGTGTGTTAATGTGTGTGTGGCCTTGTAATAGTGTGAGTGTGTTAATGTGTGTGTAGCCTTGTAATAGTGTGAGTGTGTTAATGTGTGTGTAGCCTTGTAATAGTTTGAGTGTGTTAATGTGTGTGTAGCCTTGTAATAGTGTGAGTGTGTTAGGTTAGGTGATAGGTTGTGATAGTGTAAGTGGTCTGTCGTCCAGAAAGCATCTGCTCCAAATATCACACACCGACACAGGTGGCCTAAACATTGTGGTGTCCAAGTGTACCTATTATTACTCAAAGAAGAATTGAGGAAGGATTGCAAGGTGGAACTGTTCAGTACAGAAAAGAATGTTGCCACAGAAGAAACCTGACCAAAGAATATAGGAGAGGAAAGATATGAAGTGATAAAGAGAGGGAGAGATTATGAAGAAATACAGAGCATTTCAAAGGAAGACAATCCAAAATAGTTGAGTGTAGGATTTAATTAATAGTAGCAACAAAACACTTTACCCAATATGTGGAAGGTTCTTCTTGATAATAAACTCCAGAGATTGAAGCACTGTAATGCTGAAGTTGATAAGGATTTATACAAACACAACACTACAAGATGGATTCCGATCTGGTAGTGAGCAAACACACACATACACCTACGCACACAGGAAGTGTCATGACGTCATTCGTAGGGACAGTGGAGGAAGAGATAAAACATATTAGATTATGAACTCCAGTGTACTGTGAACAACTTAATCCTTTGTAAATTATTGTGTAATTACAACTTGTTAAATCAATATAGTAACATTCATATTCCCCCTTGACAATACACACTTTCAGAATGTAGGGAAGAACACTAGAATCTATGAATGGATAACTTGTCGGATCACACACACACACACACACACGCACACACACACACACACACACACACATGGTGCGTTTTATAATTACAATTAATACTTGTTTTATTCTGTGTAATAACTGGTCTGAGACACCTGATAATATTTATATACTGGCTAAAGAAGGGAATAAAAAACCTTTGTTCTTACTATAATATTGTGTGTTTTCCCAGACCCGTGTGTATGGAGGGTAACTGTACACCCAAAAGTTCTCGTTGGTGAGGTTAACCTTGGTCTGAGAGGAAATAAACTCACTCCATTTTTGCCTCAACGATGGGGGTTTCCTGAGTGTTAAAAGAGAGAGAGAGAGAGAGAGAGAGAGAGAGAGAGAGAGAGAGAGAGAGAGAGAGAGAGAGAGAGAGAGAGAGAGAGAGAGAGAGAGAGAGAGTGTGTGTGTGTGTGTGTGTTTGAAACCCTCTTCTATCACTTTGCTGTAACAGTAAAGAATATATACTAATTTTTCCTACAATAAGCGATGTGAATGTTCGACAATATGTAAATAAGAGTGACGGATCCCAAACAGTGATTCAAAAGAACAGACATAATGCATACTAATTAATACTGCTTGTTAATTAATACTTAATTAAAATATAAAGATATAAGTAATTATCTCTCATGACAAACTCAGGTTATAATATGTGATCTTAGTGGAATGCATGCCAATGTTATTGGACAAAATATAATGCAATAAAAAAATACATGTCACATATACAGAGAAAATATGATCATGTAGTGTTACAATAAAAGATAAACATACATGAAAGACATAGAGCTAAGCCTCTATTGGTTTTATATACTGTATGTGTGTTAATGTGTGTGTAGTCTTGAGATAGTGTATGTGAGTTAATATGTGTGTGGCCTTGTAATAATGTATGTGTGTTAATGTGTGTGTGGCCTTGTAATAAAATGTATGTGTGTTAATGTGTGTGTGGCCTTGAAATAATGTATGAGTGTCAATGTGTGTGTGGCCTTGTGATAATGTATGTGTGTCAATGTGTGTGTGGCCTTGACATAGTGTCATGGCGGCATCCGTAGGGACAGTGGAGGAAGAGATAAAACATATTACATAATGAACTCCAGTGTACTGCGAGTAATTTAATCCTTTGCAAATTATTGTGTTCTTACTTCTTGCAAATCAATGTAGTATACTTTATTTTAAGTCTGACAATTGATCCATATTAGTTTAACAATTACCAAACAACTTTTCTGTATCTAGGGAGGATCACAAGCATTTCAGATTGGTACACACACACACACACACACACACACACACAAACACACACACACACACATTAACCACACAATTAGTTTTACCTTCATACAGTATTCCAAGTTAGTCATGAAGGAATTTAATGGTCAATAATTTTACAACGATAGGGATAGTACGAACCCAACACACAAGCACACACACACACACACACACACACACACGTTTCCTGTCACTTATACAATATATATATACAATTTTTGTTTCTCTCTCTCATGAACTAAGAACAGAGTGTTACTGTCAACTACTCTGTATAAAACTCTCTTGTGTAAAGCATCTATGAATGGGCGGTACAACGAAGTTGGAGGTGTGTCTGGGAGACAAATAACTTGTAAACGACATGACTGGCAAAGAAAAGATCAGAGTTTAACTGGTCCGGCAAAGAAAGGTAAATAGTAAGTAACATATGAGTCATAAATAAGATGTCCATCAGGCTGTATTTAGAGTAGGAGCGGGTAACATTCGGCCTACGGAGGCATATTGTGTGGCCCGTGAACATACTCCGAATTAATAATGGAATCCGGCCTGCAAGGGGTGGCCAACCTTGGCCCGCAGGCCAGATCCAGCCCAAGAAGGCCTATCGTCCGGCCCGAGACAATTATTGTGTGTCAACCCTGCACTCTCTCCAAGTCAAGGCTACTTGGTACTCTGGTCACCAAGTCTCACCTTCACTATCAGCTCTCGGACGGTCACTTCAAATATATTCTTCTGTTGTGTTTCTCATCCATTGAACTGAACATTGAAACAATTGTTTATGGCAAGTAGAACCAACCATCACACTAATTTGTATGTTTACCAACAACACTCTTCAATAAACAATGTCACCAAACCATCTCACTAAATTGTATGTTTTTTTCAATAATTTTTTTGTACAAAGCCACTTTGTGGTTCTCGTTTGTCACTGCTGCCAGCGACATGCTCCAGAAAGTCTCATCTGACCTTCACCCTACTGTACAAAGGTATCCCGCTCTTGATTTACAGGCACAGCAATATGTAAACGAGTGGCAGGAGCAGTAGACCCAGCAGGTAGAATATAATGATTTACAGGCACAGCAATATGTAAACGAGTGGCAGGAGCAGTAGACCCAGCAGGTAGAATATAATGAAGCCAAAGTGTGACATGAATAGAGAAGAAAACTGGCACCGTGAAGCACTGATTCTGAGATGTTATCAGTCCAGATGTTAGGATGAGATCCAGAGTACCTTCCTGAAGCTGAAAGATCATGTCAGGATCGGTGGAGATACAGAAGAAGGTGATGTGGCTAAAAGCTATGTATGCAAGTTAAGAATTTGTCCAGAGGTGAGAGACCATCCTGGAAATACTTCCTGGAGAAAGAAAATACTCGGATGATGAGGAAAAACATTGACCATGAGTTGACTGAGTTTAACATAACTGGTGATACCACAGACGCTCCAGGAGATGACAATAAGAGTGAACCCTATGCTTGGAGGAAGAAGTCCGGAGAGTAGAGGCAGATGAACGACCGGGAGATGGAGACAAAATACGTGGCTATACCCACTGGACCAGGAGGGATCGCCTGGAACGAGCAGGAGGAGGGATGGCTGTATGTTTCAAGGAGGGTATTTAGTCCCAGCTACTAAATGTGGAAACACCTCTCCAGATGGAAGCCATGTTTTTCTGGGTTGTACTGGCTGACTGTTCGGTCCTCATTATCTGTGCCTGCCTCGCTCCACTACTTGACAGAGAAACTGAATGACCTGCTGATAGAACACCGTTGCAGCCACTTCCTGGTGGTGGGTGACCTCAACCACCACCTGTAGCAGTAAGCCTACAAAAAATCTCCTGGATGTACAGGGCTTGATAGACCATGTGACTTTCCCCACACACGAACAGGAAGGGACGCTGGATCCTGTCATCTCTGACCTACAGGTGGACACCCTTTGCTGTCACCAGCTGGGACCCGTAGGCAGCTCTGACCACCATGCTGTCCTGACCAGGGTAACTGTGGGTGTGGCAAGGGACACTATTTGGATGTAGGACAAGGCAGACTTGATATCCTTGTGACGTGACCTGCAGTAAACATCGTGGCCAACCCTGCTCCAAGGAGGGTCAGGGAATAAAGCACATACTTTCACATCACACCTCTTAGCCCTCCAAAGAACGCCATGTGCCACACAGGAACTATACAACCAGACCCAAGGACCAGCCCTGGTTTGGCTACCACTGCCGTGCTACTGCTGAGGCCAAGTACGGGACGTGGATTCAATACAAAAAAAATCCAACTCAGCACAACAAAAGCCAGCACCGTGCAGCTTGTAGGAGGATGGTAGCCACCAGCCAATGGACAATGGGGTGGGAGGAGGACCTGAGGAGGAAGCTCTGTGGCCCTGGTGTGGGAAACAAGACTTGGTGGTCCCTTGTTAGGGAAAAGCAAGGAATCAGCTGCCAAGACGTAATTCCTCCTCTCACCAGGCAAGATGGAACAGTTGCCACCAGCAGCAAGGAAAAGGCCCAGCTGCTCGCCACCCTCTTCACAGAAAAGATGAGGGTGGAATACCCAAGACTACCCCCACCTTGTCTTGACCAGCAGTGTGAGGAGATCGTCACTGAGGTGAAAGTGACACAGAAGCAGGTGGAGTGCCTGCTACAGGAGCTGAACATCAAGAAAGCCACTGGCCCTGATGATGTCATACCTCATACATTGAAACGCTGCACCAGTGAGCTGTGTGTCCCTCTCACCACTGTCTTTTATGCCTGCATAAGGAAGAACACCTGGCATTCAGGCTTGGGTGGTTCCCGTCCATAAAAGGAGCTCTAGGACTGATCCCAAGAATTACAGGCCAATTTTCCTGTTGTCAGTAGTAGGAAATGTGTTTGAGAGTGTAGTGGCTGGTGTAGTCTGTCACCACCTGTCCAACAAGTACCTCCTCTCTGACCAGCAGTTTGGTTTCAGACCAGGCAAGTCCACCTCTG
>JAWQEG010007178.1:0-47133 GCA_033782935.1 Petrolisthes cinctipes
GTATAGAAAAAATTATGTATAGAAAAGTTTATGTATAGAAAATTTATGTATAGAAAATTTATGTATAGAAAAATTATTGTATAGAAAAATTTATTTATGGAAAAATTATTGTATTGAAAAGTTTATGATAGTATATTGTAAGGTAGTTCTTGGTAAGGGTAGGGAAAGGTAAGATAAGGTAGGGAAAGGTAAGATAAGGTAGGGAAAGGTAAGATAAGGTAGGGAAAGGTAAGATAAGGTAGGGAAAGGTAAGATAAGGTAGGGAAAGGTAAGATAAGGTAGGGAAAGGTAAGATAAGGTAGGGAAAGGTAAGATATGGTAGTGTCAGGTAGTACTAAGTATAATAAGGCAAGCAGTATAAGGATGGGTGGGCGGGATAACACACACACACACACACACACAGGCAAGCAATATAAGGACGGGTGGGCAGCAACACACACACACACACACACCTCTCTTTACTGTAGTACTTCCAAAATAATGAATGACCTCTCTTTACTGCAATACTTCCAGAATAATGAATGACCTCTCTTTATTGCAATACTTCCAGAATAATTAAATTGACCTCTCTTCCCATATAGCCTGTGTAAGAATTCATGTGGCCAACTGTACATAATATTATAGTGTATTAGTTCCGGGATGCCTTTAGACAGTGGGTGGAGGAGCTAGGAGTTCGTATACCCAGACCAAAATCTCAACCCACATTCATGGTACCGGTATAGGCTACATCCTCTTTGTATAGTTCTGCCCCCTGAGCCATTATCATCACCACCCAAACAGTGAGATTAAAAAGTAAATAAATATAAATATACACCATTCACACGAATACACAAAATTAGTGAATGTAAACAGAGATTAAAAAGTAAATAAAATAAAAATCATAGACCATTCAAACACACAATTGAATGTAAAATAAAAACAGTGATTAAATCGTAAATAAAATAAAAATCACACACCATCCAAACACACAAATGAATGTAAAATAAAAACAGTGATTAAATCGTAAATAAAATAAAAATCACACACCATTCAAACTCACAAATGCATGAATGTAAAATAAAAATAGAGATTGAAAAGTAAATAAAATAAAACTCACACACCATTCAAACACACAAATCAATGCCAAAATAAAAATAGAGGTGATGCATATTTTTCATTACCATATACAGTATACCGTACCATCTTTACTCTGTCTACTGATGGTCATATAAACATAGTCTGTGTATATATACCTTGCCTTATACAGAGTGAGAGGGCACATGTTACTTCCTGGGATTAGTCAGCTCACTCCCTCTCCCTCCCACTCACTCTCACAACATAAAGGCCTCTCTCCCTCCTTCCCTGTTTCTCTCTTCATCTCTCTCTTTCTCTAGACTCTCTCGCCTCCATCCCTTCCTACTTACTTACTCTCACTCTCTCTCTCTCTCTCTCTCTCTCTCTCGCCCTCCATTCCTTCCTACTTACTCTCTCTCTCTCACACACAAATTTATACACTCACAAACACACAGTCTCTCTCTCTCTCTCTCTCTCACACACAAATTTATACACACACACACACACCCACAACCTCTCTCTCTCTCTCTCTCTCTCACACAAATTTATACACACACACACACACACACACACCCACAACCTCTCTCTCTCTCTCTGGTAATAATGTCATCGATCCCGGATTCTGTACAGATTATAAGTATGTATGTACAGTGTTGTTGGTAAATCTGGATCAACTAATTCCTCAAAACTATTCAAGGAAACAACAGGCTATTTATTTATTCCCTTAAGGTGGTAATACTTTTTTGGTACATTGGAGTGCCCTGATTCCCTCAAAGTATGCTAGGAAACGACAGGACCAGAAGAGCAAAAATAATGGTGTTCTGTTGTTGCTTGGAATAGTTTGGAGGATTCAGTTGCTCCAGATTTACCAACACAAAACTTCCCCCTTTTAACACGCACTTGTGACTTCTCTTGTTACTGGAGCCAACTACGCCCCTACGCCTCCCCCCACTCCCTCAACACCTACCTACCCCAACACCGCCACTATCCCTTCCCCCCCCACTACCACCCCTAATCCCCCCCCCCCTTCAACACCTCCCCCTTTCCATCCCCCCCAACTGCGACGCTAAGGCCAAACCAAAAAAGGAATATGCTACCAAGCTTTATACAGGGTTTAAATTAATCTCTGTACAGCCACAATCAAATAACCACCAATTAACACTTTCCTTCCATCGTAGTAAATATATTGGTAATAAAGAACAACACGTGTATGTATGATTTTGCAGCAGCTACTACTACTACTAATAATAATATAATAATAATTGAGGGGGTTGAGTTGACGTGTATGTATGTATATATATTAAGGGGGGTGCGGGGAGTAGGGGGGACAGGCTTAGGGGGGGAGGTGCTGGGGGGTGCGGGGAATTTAGGGGGGTGCGGGGGGGGTTTAGGGGGGGTGCGTTGGGTTTAGGGAGGTACGGGGTTTTTTGGGGGGTGCGGGAATAGGGGACAGGCTTTCTACTCCTCCCCCAAGCCTGTCTCCCTATTCCCGCATCCCCCAAAAACCCCGCACCCCCCTAAACACCACCCCCCCAAGCGCTTTCAGGCGGTTTGGAGGAGAGAGAGAGAGAGAGAGAGAGAGAGAGGAGGGAGAGAGAGAGAGAGAGAGGGGAGCGTATCCAGCCTTGTGGATAATAAAGTGAGTCAGTGGGGAAATCCTGGGTGTGTGTGTGTGTGGTGTGTGTGTAAGAGAGTGAAGATGTGTGTGTGTTGTGTGTGTGTGTGTGTAAGAGAGTGAAGATATGTGTGTGTGTGTGTATGTTGAAGAGAGTTAAGATATGTGTGTGTATGTGTGTGTGTGTGTGTGTGTGTTGAAGAGAGAGAGAGAGTAAAGATATGTGTGTGTGTGTGTGTGTGTGTTGAAGAGAGTCAAGATATGTGTGTGTATGTGTGTGTGTGTGTGTAGAGAATGAAGATGTGTGTGTGTGTGTGTGTGGTGTGTGTGTGTGTGTGTGTGGTGTGTGAAGAGAGAGAGTGAAGATATGTGTGTGTAGAGAGTAAAGGTGTGTGTGTTGTGTGTGTTGAAGAGAGTCAAGATGTTGTAGTGTGTGTGTGTGTGTGTAGAGAGTGAGGATATGTGTGTGTTGAGAGAGAAAGAGAGTGAAGATATGTGTGTGTGTGTGTATGTGTTGTGTGTGTGTGTAGAGAGAGAGTGAGAGATATTGTGTGTGTATAGAGATAGGAGTAAAGATATGTGTGTGTAGAGAGTTCAAGATGTATGTGTGTGTGTGTTGAGAGAGAGTCAAGATATGTGTGTGTGTGTGTGTATGTGTGTGTGTGTGTGGTAAAGGTGACCTCAACACTACCCAGCTGTATAGTGGTGGTGGTGTTGGTAGGTAGTGAGCCGTGTCTTCCTATCCTCTGTGTAGTTCATTTTTATAACCTGCTGTTAGTACTCTTTCTCTCTCTTCCTTATTCCTCTCTCTTCCTTATTCCTTTCCCTCCTCTTTTCTCTTTTCCTCTCTCTTCCCTTTTCCTGTCTCTTTTTTCTCTCTTCTTCTCTTTTCCTCTCTCTTCCTTATTCTCTCTCTTCTTCCCTTTTTCCTTTCTCTTCCCTTCCCTTTTCCTCTCTCTTCTCTTTCCTCTTTTATTCATTCTTACCTTTTCCTCTCTCTCCTCTTTTCCTTTCTCTTTCCTTTTCCTCTCTCTTCTCTTTTTTCTCTCTCTTCCTTATTCTCTCTCTTCCCTTTTCCTTTCTCTTCCCTTTTCCTTTCTCTTCCCTTCCCTTTTCCTCTCTCTTACCCCTTTCCTCTCTCTTCCCTTTTCCTCTTTAATTCTTCCCTTTTCCTCTTTTATTCTTTCCCCCTTTCCCCTTTCTTCTTTTCTCTTCCTACCCTTTCCTATTTTAATCTCTTTATTATCCCTCCCTTTCTCTTTCATTCTTTCATTCCTACCCTTTCTATTTTATTCTTTTTCTTATATCTCCCTTTCTCTTTCATTTTCCTTACCTGTTCTTACTTTCTTATATTTCTCCTTTCCCCTTTTCATTCTCTTTCATTCTTATCCCCACTTTTTCTTTCATCTTATCCTCCCTTTCTCTTTCATTCTTTCCTGATCTTTCATTTTTCTACCTGAACCACACACACACACACACACCCTGATGCTCCATAGTATAAGATGACAGGGGGTTAGTATTTATGAGTTACCTAAGAAAGCATGTACACCTCCCATCTTACACACCAACCTTCTTTACTACTACTGCTACTCATACTACTACTACTACTACTATTACTGATACTACTACTACTACTACTATTACTATTACTACTATTACTGATACTACTACTACTACTACTACAATCAGTACTATTACTACCAATAAGAGTACTATTACTACTATTTACTACTACTACTACTACAATCACTACTACTATTACTTCTAATTTTATTATTATTACTACTACTACTACCACCACTACCACTACTACCAACACTACCACTACTACCACCCTCTCGTAGGCTACCTCGGCAACAACTAGTGATATGGTTCAGTACAGTTATTTTAAAGGAAGGAAGGAAGGAATGGAGAGAGGAGGGAGGGGAGTCTGTATGGATGTAAGATATAGAGTGGAGCTACTGTAATTCCTATTTACACCTTCCAAAACTACTACTATCTTTCACACACACAACACAACATAACACAACACACTCTATCTTTCACTCTCTCTGTCTCTCTGTCTCTCCTCTCTCTCTCTCTCCTCTCTCTCTCTCTCTCTCTCTCTCTCTCTCTCTCTCCTCTCTCTCTCTCTCTCTCTCTCTCTCATACAACACAACATAACACAACACACACTATCTTTCTCTCTCTCTGTCTCTCTTTCACACACACACACACACACACTACAACACAACATAACACAACACACACTATCTATCCTTCTCTCTATCTCTCTTTCACACACACAACACACAACACACACTATCTCTCTCTCTCTCTCTCCTCTCTCTCTCTCTCTCTCTCTCTCTCTCTCTCTCTCTCTCTCTCTCTCTCTCATAAATGAAATAATCAGGGGTATGTACAGCCATGGTAAAAAAAATCCTGCCACCTGGTTTGAGTGACTCCTACGAACCAATATTGCAGAGATCAACAGTTATAGTTTCAGATCATTTTTCGAAAGTCATCTCATTGGAAAGTGTTGTCATAGGACTCTTGACGATGACTGTACACCCGGCAAACATAAATTCACGTCCATCTCATGTACTAAATAATACCAATATGATCAGATAGTTGCATTCTGAACCAGTTTTTATTCCAACAACATACGTAATTTACCATAATATGAGAACTATATATATCTGTCATCTCTGGATTAAAATTGTATTACAACATCACTATAGCTCATACATACGCAGGTGGAAATGAAGCCAACTTATACTGCCCACTGTACATACATCTGGGCTTTAATTTCCACTGTGTTTGGAATGCATACAAAGCTGAAGGTCGTGGTGATTCTTGGAAAGCATTGAAGAGGGGGGTAGATGTGCATACCGGGATAATTGGGAGATTGCTTTGGAATAGTTTGGGTGGAATCAGATAAACAAACAAAAAAAACAAACCATACCAAACCAAACCAAACCAAACAAAACAATGGACACACACACACACAAACACTATCTCTCTCTCTCTCTCTCTCTCTCTCTCTCTCCTCTCTCTCTCTCTCTCTCTCTCACACACACACACACAACACAACACACACTATCGTACTTTATTTCTTGGGGATATATATACAAGACACTGAAAAAAAAAAAAAAAAAAAAAAAAAAAAAAAAAGAGAAGTATATTATATAATTTACCCTCATGAATTTTAATTATTTTCTGTATGTGTTTATTTTGATGATTAAATCTTTATGTTATCTTAAGGGGGTGCGTGAATAGGGGGACAGGCTTGGGGGGGGATGCGGGAGTAGGGGGACAGGCTTAGGGGGGTTTTGGGGGGTGCGGGAGTAGGGGACAGGCTTGGGGTTTTGTTTGGGGGGAGCGGGAGTAGAGGGGAAAGGCTTAGGGGGGTTTTGGGGGGCGCGGGAGTAGGGGGACAGGGCTTGGGAGGGGGGGGGGTAGGAGGTGCGGGAATAGGGGACAGGCTTTCTACCCACCCCAAGCCTGTCCCCCTATACCCTCGCACCCCCCAAACCCCTCCCCCCCCCCCTACTCCCGCACCCCCTTAATTAAGTAGTGCTGAGGTGAGGCGACGACTTTTGCCTCCAACTGTACACCGTAGGGGCAGTGTAATCTTCCCCCCGCCCCCCCCCCCCCACTTCCCTGACCCTTCCCCCTACCCTTGACCTCTACCAGACTATTCCCCACCCCCACCGCACCCCCCCGCCCCCAGCCTAGCCCCCAGCACAGACCCGTTCTCCAACCCACACGTTTTTCTACCCGACACTTATACTTTCTCCTCTCTCTCTCTCTCTGACTCTCTCTCTCTCTCTCACTCTCTCTCTTACTCCTTCTCTCTCTAACCCTTACTCCTTCTCTCTCTCCATTACTCCTCTCTCTCTCTCTCTCTCTCTCTCTCTCTCTCTCTCTCTCTCTCTCTCTCTCTCTCTCTCTCTTTAACCTCTCCCTTACTCCTTCTCTCCTCTCCTTTTCCTTCTCTTACTCCTCCTCACACCTCTTCCTTACTCTTCCTCCTCTCTAACCACTCCCTTACTCCTTCCCTCTCTCTCTCTCTCTCTCTCTCTCTCTCTCTCTCTCTCTCTCTCTCTCTCTCTCTCTCTCTCTCTCTCTCTCTCTCTCTCTCTCTCTCTTACTCCTTCTCCTTCTTCTCCTGTTTCATAATTCAGTCACTTTTACTTTTCCAGCTAATATTTTGCTTTCCTTTTCGAAATCAGGAGAGACTTGTGGGTGGAGATAAACCTTCCATTATTCTATCCTTTCTTTCTCTTCCTTCCTTCCTTCCTTCGTTCCCTCTCCTCCTTTTGTCTATCTTTCCCTATCCTTCCTTTGTCCATCCTTCCCTCTCCTTCTCCCGTTTATCCTTCCCTCTCCTTCTTTCGTCCATCCTTCCCCCTCCTTCTTTCTTCCATCTTTCCCTCTCCTTCTTTCGTCCATCAATCCTTCTCCTCCTTCGTCTATCCTTCCTCCTACCTCCTTTCGTCCAACCTTCCCTCTCCTTTTTTCGTCCATCCGTCCTTCACCCTCTCTTGTCCATCATTCCCTCTCCTTCCTTTGTCCATCTTTCCCTCTCCTATCGCATTTCTTTTCCCCTCCTCCTTTCGTCCAACCTTCCCTCTCCTTCTTTCATCAATCCTTTCCACTCCTTCTTTCGTTCATCCTTCCCTGTCCTTCCTTTGTCCATCTTTCTCTGACGTCCTTTCTCCTCCGTGCAGACATCCTTCCCACCTATTACCCAACCAACCTGACTTGTCCCATCCATGCAGGAAATACCCAACATAACAAGCAGTGAAGGTCAGCTAACGTCCCTGTGTTATAACTCTTGTCTTATCTTGTACGTGTAGCCAGCAGCATAGAGTCGCGTCAATCTCATGTATACACTCGCAATCCAAAATATGTATCCAGGTCTTGTTGAAGTTTCGAATCATTTGACAAACTAGTTAACCAATTACAACGCTTATCCTGTTATATATTTGATTGAGTTCACTTAATACTCGATCAAGCTATTCGAAGCAAGCCTGGATACATATTTTGCATCCAGGCTTTATTCAAATAGCCTGCATGATCGAGTATAAAGCGAGCTCAGGCAAATATATATATATAAACAGGATAAGCGTTGTAATTGGTTCACTATAAGTTTGTCAAATGATTCGAAACTTCAACAAGGCCTGGATACAAATTTTGGATTGTGAGTGTACTTCATAATGCTAATATGACCAGATATATAGTTGCATTCTGAACCAATAGTACAGTTGCCTCCACTAGTAACGAGCACAGTGTCCGGTGGTGTGTGTGTGTGTGTGTGTGTGTGTGTGTTATATACTGTAATTCTTTTGCAATTTTGTAATGTGTAAGTTGTGGTGAATAAAACTATCTATCTATCTATCTATCTATCTATCTGTGTGTGTGTGTGGTAGTTTCATATCCTTCACTGGTAAACTGAAATTATCTGTAGTATCTTGGCATAGGTTAAGACGGTAATTCTTTTTTGGTACATTGGAGTGCCTTGATTCCTCCAAAGTATGCCAGGAAACAAACAGGACCAGAATAGCAAAAATAATGGTGTTCCTTGTTGCTTGGAATAGTTTGGAGGATTCAGTTGCTCCAGAATTGCCAACACAAGAATTAATTGGAAGACTCAGTAGCCTTCCTATCCACACACACACACACACACACACACAACAAACTAAACTATACTTCCCCTATACAGGAATGGGGTCAGAAGTGTCGCGTTTCACGGTGGTGTCATTGAAGGAGGGTTGGCATTTCCTTACAGTAAAAAAAATAAAAAATAAATAAGATAAAAAAAAATAAAAAAAAAATATATAAAAGTCCGTTTAATGTCGACACCCTCTCTTCAAAAAAAAAAAATATATATATAATTAAAAAAAAATATATATATATATAAAAATATAATAAATAAAAGAGATAAAAAGAGGGGTCCGAAGGGGCGGCCTAACCCTCTCCTTTCTCCTTCTATTATAACTGTTCCCTTCCTTCTTCTCCACCTCCTTTCGTAATTGTTAGTTCTTCTCCTTCCCCCCCTCCTCCTTCTCCCCCCACCCCCCCAAGGGCTCTCCTTTGCCTTCTCCGCCTCCCTTCTTACAGGCAACTCTCTGCCTTTACCTCTCTCTCTCTCTCTCTCTCTCTCTCTCTGTGTTGTTGCTTGAGTGTCCCTTATAATTCTTTGTACTCTCTCTCTCTCTCTCTCTCTCTCTCTCTCTCTCTCTCTCTCTCTCTCTCTCTGTGTGTGTGTGTGTTGTTGCATGAATGTCCCTTGTATTTCTTTGTACTCTCTCTCTCTCTGTTATTGTCTGAATGTCCCTTGTATTTCTTTGTACTCTCTCTCTCTCTCTCTCTCTCCTCCTCCAGGGAAAAAATAAATACGTAGGAAGAATAAAAAAACACCAAACCTTCCAACAACGCAACACACGTACAACTTTTTTAAGGGGGTGCAGGGGGTGCAGGGGGTTTTGGGGGGTGCAGGGGGTTTTGGGGGGTGCGGGATTAGGGGGACAGGCTTGGGGAGGGTTAGGGGGGTGCGGGTTTTTTTGGGGGGTGCGGGAGTAGGGGGACAGGCTTGGGGGGGGGGGGTTAGGGGGGTGCGGGAGTAGGGGGACAGGCTTGGGGGGGTTAGGGGGGTGCGGGAGTAGGGGGACAGGCTTGGGGGGGGTTAGGGGGGTGCGAGGGGTTTTAGGGGGTGCGGAAGTAGGGGGACAGGCTGGGGGGGAGGGGTTAGGGGGGTGCGGGGGTTTTTGGGGGGTGCGGGAGTAGGGGGACAGGCTGGGGGGGGAGGTAGGGGGATTTGGGAATAGGGGACAGGCTTTCTACCCATCCCAACAGATCCCCTAATTAGTAAACATTAAAGGGGTATTAATTCACTTTTGTTTGTTACATTGGAGTGCCTTGATTCCTAGCTCTAAAGTATATGCCAGAAAACAGGACCAGATGAACAAAAATAATGGTGTTTTGTTACTTGGAATTGTATGCATGGAGGAATCAGTTGCTCCAGAATTACCAACACCTGATTCCTCCCTCCTTTAAGGTCCTATGTTTTCTGTCATGGTTAGGAGGAATCAGTAGCCTTCCAATTCACCAACAAGAGAATCTCCCCTTAACCTTTCACCCTTTAACCCTTCACCCTTTAAAGACGAAACACAAACTTCGAAAAAGAAAAACTGAAAAATTACTGAATGATCTCTGAAAAAATTACGGAATGATCTTTGACAATTGATGTGTAGGTCGATAAACATAAACAAACTAATTTCCATCACAAAACATAACAGGATTTGATAACTTAACAGGATTTGATTA
This sequence comes from Petrolisthes cinctipes, assembly GCA_033782935.1. Taxonomy (NCBI): domain Eukaryota; kingdom Metazoa; phylum Arthropoda; class Malacostraca; order Decapoda; family Porcellanidae; genus Petrolisthes; species Petrolisthes cinctipes. The sequence continues at coordinate 9,980 of JAWQEG010007178.1, forward strand.
ACATAAACTCATTTCCATCGCACAACATAACAGGATTTGAGAACCTAACAGGATTTGATGGACATAAACACATTTCCATCACAAAACGTAACAGGATTTGAGAACCTAACAGGATTTGATGAACATAAACACATGTCCATCACACAACGTAACAGGATTTCATAACCTAACAGGATTTGATGATGTAATAAACATGTTTTTTTTTTTATTCCAAACTGGGTATTAATGTTTGAATGGACATTGTTTCAGGGTTTACCGTTTTATTAATGAAGGTGGAAACTCTTTTGTTGGTAAATAACTGAGAGGTTACTGATTCATTCACACTATACTAGGAAACACACGACCTTAATTTTAAGGGGGTATGGGAATAGGGGGACAGGTTTGGGGGGGGGGGGGGTTTAGGGGGGTGCGTTTTTTTTTTTTTTTTTTTTTTGGGGGGGGGAGTGCGGGAGTGGGGGGGAGTGCGGGAGTAGGGGGGACAGGCTTGGGGGGGTTTAGGGGGGGGGTGCGGGTTTTTTTTTGGGGGGGTGCGGGGGGTTTTAGGGGGGTGCGGGGGGTTTTAGGGGGGTGCGGGGGGTTTTAGGGGGGTGCGGGGGGTTTTAGGGGGGTGCGGGGGGTTTTAGGGGGGTGCGGGAGTAGGGGAACAGGCTGGGGGAGTGGGGGGGGTTAGGGGGGGTGCGGGAATAGGGGGACAGGCTTTCTACCTACCCACCCCAAGCCTGTCCCCTTATTCCCACACACACACACCCCCCAGTCCACCCCCTACTTCCGCACCCCCTTACAAAATTTCCATACTCTATACTCCATGAATTGAAAGATCCGGTATGTACAGGACTTCTCTCGTCGACTGTACAACACAACACAGTATTGTAATCGTGACCAAGAGGGTTGAGAGTTGAGGGTGGAGGGTGGAAATGATTGTCTCCAGAATAATTATCATCCGAGGCAGTCATGAAGTTCCTTGCTTGTATCTCTTCACTGTCCTTCCTTTTCTCTTTTTCCTTGGTGTTTCTCTTGCTCTCTCCCTCTCTCTCTCTCCTTTCTCTCTGTCTTCTTTTCCCTTCCCTTGTCTCTCTTCACTGTCCTTCTTTTTTTCTTGGTGCTTCTCTCCCTCTCTCCTTTTCCTTTCTCTTCACTGTCCTTCCTTTATACTTCTCTTTCCTTATTCTCTCTCTCTCCTTTCTGTTTCCTTTTCCTTTATCTCTCTTTCACTGTCCTTCTTTTTCTCTTTTTCCTTGGTGTTTCTCTTGCTCCTCCTCTCTCTCTCCTTCTGTCTGTCTCCGTTTCCTTTCTCTCTCTTCACTGTCCTTCCTTATACTTCTCTTTCCTTGTTCTCTCTCTCTCCTTTCTGTTTCCTTTTCCTTTGTCTCTCTTCCACTGTCCTTCTTTTTCTCTTTTTCCTTGGTGTTTCTCTTGCTCTCCCTCTCTCTCTCTCTCTCCTTTCTGTCTGTCTCCTTTTCCCTTATCCGTCTTTCACTGCCTTTCCTTTTTCTCTTTCTCTCTGTCCCTCCTTTCCTTCTTTTTCCTTGGTGTTTGCTGTCCCTCCCTCCTCTCTGTTTTTCTCCCTTCTCTCTCTCTTCCACTGTCCTTCGTTTATACTTATTTTTTTCCATCGTGCTTGCTGTTTCTCTTCTCTATCTCTTTCTCCCAGACCCTGCTTTCCTTCTCTTTCGTGCTTGCTGTCCCTCCATTCCTTCATTCATTTTCATTCGTGACTGCTATCTTTCCTTTCCATTCTTTTCCTTCATGCTTCATAATAGTTTCTAAATATATTCTCTTAAGTAGGTAATACACTTTTGGTACATTGAAACTCGTTGATTCCTCCAAAGTATGCAAGGAAACAGGACCAGAAGAGCAAAAATAATGGTGTTCTGTTGCTTGGAATAGTTTGGAGGATTCAGTTGCTCCAGATTTACCAACACAAAACTTCCCCCTTGAATACAATTATTGCTGTTTACCTATACATACATTCCTATGACAAACTCAACCATTCTATTTATCATTCATTGTTTTTATATTATGAAGGACAGTTACTGGAGAATATTTTACCACAATAACATCGGTAACCCTTCCTGTAATTAGGGTAGCAATAAAAAAAAGTGTGTGTAAAAACGTTAAAGTATAGGATATCATTGATGGGTTGGGGTGAAGGGAGAGAAGGGATGGAGGGATGGAGAGAAGGGTGAAAGGGAAGGATGGAGAGAAAGATGGAGAGGAAGGGATGTAGGAATGTAGGATATTATGAGTTGGAGGTGAGGGATGAGAAGGTAGGGAAGGATTGAAGGATGGAGAGAAGCAGAGAGGGACGTAGGATATCATGAAGGGTTGGAGGGAGGGATGGAGAGAAGGATGGAGGAAGGGAGGATATCATGAAGGGTTGGAGGGAGGGATGGAGAGAAGGATGGAGGAAGAGAAGAATGGAGAAATAGAAGAACGTAAGAGAAGGATGGAGGGATGGAGAGAAGGATGAAGGAAGAAATGAATGTAGGATATCATGAAGGAAGGGTTGGAGGAAAGGATGAAGGAAGGGAGGAACGTAGAAACCAATGACAGACGGTCAAGGCCACTATCACCACCACTACCACCACCACCACCTACACCACTACCACCACTATCCATGTCCCAGGCTTGGCTACACCTTTACCTTCCTTCAGTGGCTTCAGTCTAGTGGTGGAGGTGGGTTGGTTGGTTGGTTGGTTGGTAAGGGTGGCCGAGTGACTGCTGCTGCTGTTCACCCTTCCATACACACACACACACACATACATTCACTCTCACTCTCACTCTCTCTCTCTCTCTCTCTCTCTGGCCGACTGACTGCTGCTGCTCACCCTTCCATACACACACATTCACACATACATACATTCACACTCTCTCTCTCTCTCTCTCTCTCTCTCTCTCTCTCTCTCTCTCTCTCTCGCCGACTGACTGCTGCTGCTCACCCTTCCATACACACACACACATTCACATACATTCACATTCTCTCTCTCACTCACTCTCTCTCTCTCTCTCTCTCTCTCTCTCTCTCTCTCTCTCTCTCTCTCTCGCCGACTGACTGCTGCTGCTCACCCTTCTATACACACACACACATTCACACACTCTCTCTCTCTCACTCACTCACTCACTCACTCACTCACTCTCTCTCTCTCTCTCTCTCTCGTCCTGCTCACCCTTCCATACATACACACACACACACACACTCACTCTCTCTCACTCACTCACTCACTCACTCTTTCTCTCACTCTCTCTCTCTCTCTCTCTCTCGTCCCGTTATCAGACATTACACTTCACATTATTACAAGGCTCGACTCTCATAACAGTTAATATTAAGGGGGTAATTCCCTTTTGTTACATTGGAGTGCCTTGATTTCTCCAAAGTATGCTAGGAAACAGGACCAGAATAGAAAAAAAATAATGGTGTTCTGTTGCTTGGAATAGTTTGGAGGATTCAGTTGCTCAAGAATTACCTACCAACACAAAACTTCTTCCCCCTTTAAAAGTACTTCCACCTGGTGTTTACGTGTCAGCATTCATTATAGATTACTATTTTATTGCGTATACGAGTCACCATTAAGCACAGATAAAGTCCAATCTAACGTATAAGAGTTCTATGTAATCATCACAGATAAATTTCTTCCTAGTTTTTTTAATAGTCAGCAATCAGTACCTATAAATTACTTCCTTGCATATTTATTTCAGTATTCAGTATAAGTCAAATATTTCCCATGCAGCGAATAAGAGTCAGGATTCTATTACAGATACAGACAGTACTTCCAGGCGTATATATAAATATGTCAAAGTTCATCACAGATAAAGTAATTCCTTGCACAAGAATCTAGTGTAATAATAGTTCCAATTATCACACTACACAAGAATCGTTTAGTTTACACACCCAATTACAAATTAAACAAGAGTTCCCTGGCAAAAGTGACTCATGAGATATTGTAAAAATCTTGTTGTGTATCGACCAAGTTCCAACGACGACTGATGAATAATTTTGTGTTGGGTTAGCAGGAAGGAAGGTATCGCGCCGCCAAGGAAGGAGTGGAAGAAGATGATGATGCGAGTGACGGTGTTATTGGTGGTGGTGTTGGTGGCCTCGCTGTGTGCTGGTAAGTCAACATCGATCATGTGCGTTAGTAGACAAGTAACAAGTCCGTCTAACATTGTGTGTGTGTGTGTGTGTGTGCCATTTGCAGGAAACTATACCCTCTCCTATCACCAAGCAAATACGACACTCCCACCTTTTCTTTAAGTCTAATACCAAGTGTCATTTGCAGAAAACTATACCCTCTCCTATCACCAAACAAATACGACACTCACGCCTTTTCTTTACGTCTAATACCATGTGCCATTTGAAGGAAACTAAGTGAACTCCTACCAAAGTAACACGTCCGTCTAACATTGTGTGTGTGTGCCATTTGCAGGAAACTATACCCACTCCTATCACCAAACAAACACGTCACTTCCATCATTTCTTTACATCTAATACCAAGTGCCATTTGAAGGAAACTAAAAGAACTCCTACCATTAGCAAAAGCAAGACACTCCCATCTTTTCTTTACGTCTAACATTGTATCATATGAAGGAAACTAAACAGATTCCTCACACAAGCCAAGGCATGACACTCCCACCTTTTTTTCTTTTTTTTTCACAGTGGTTCGTTTTGGTTTGCAAGCATCATAACGAAAGAAACTGAACTGTGTAAATGACTCATGAGTGAATTATTTGATGAATTTGATGACTCCATTATAAAACTATGGTAATAATGAAACTACCAGACAGATTTTGTGGATATGGATACTGAGTTTGTTGGATATAATTAAGACTGACAAGTGTGGTTGGTTGGGGAGGATCATAACAAACCAAAGCCACTGTGGAATCGGCCCCAAAATAATCTCCCTTTAATTAATTCTCCTCCACCACCACAGGGTAACGTAATTCAAGGTATTTTATGTCTAACTCCTCACCATTCTCCCCTCAACGTAAGGACCCTGTGATCGTGTATGTAAATTAGAGGCTTCTGATTCCTCCTGACCATGCCACGAAATAAGCTCCACCCATATAGGTAGTGTTTCGTGGCAAAGTTTGAAGGACTCATTTATCTCCAATTTATTTTCTGACTCCATCACAGGGTCTATTAACTTTAGAGGAATGAAGGCGCTTCTAATGTACCAAAATATATTATTATAACCAGTCTTTTAGGGGGTAATTCACTCTTGTTACATTGGAGCGCCTTGATTCCTCTAAATTATATCAAGAAATAGGACCAGACGAACAAAAATAATGGTGTTATTTCTCTTCCTTCCCAGGGCGACGCATAAATTCACTCTTATTACATTGGAAACAGGACCAGACGAACAAAAATAATGGTGTTAATTCTTCTCTTCCATCCCAGGGCAACGCATACACACGGTAGAGGTGGGAAACTCGAGGTATTTTGTGTCCAACGCCTCGCCTTACTCCCCTCAACTCAACTGGTTCCTGGCCTACCAATACTGTCGCACGATAGGCATGGAACTCCTTACACTAGAGACACAGGAGGAGGTTCTGGCACTTAACACCTTCCTCAGTGATAACAGTTGAGTCATACACGTTACATTGTTTTTGTATATGTAGAGAATAATACCCGTGACCGAATATATATTGTAATAGCCGTCATATATGATTATTGACGTTACTGTAGACACGAATCCCACTAAATGCTCTCTCCTTTGCTATAATGTAAGTAAACATAAACACACACACACACGACCAAGTAAACACACACACACAAACACACGACCAAGTAAATAAACACACACACACACACGACCAAGTAAATAAACACACACACACGACCCAGTAAACACACACACACATACACACACGACCAAGTAAATACACACACACACACACATACACACGACCAAGTAAATACACACACACACGATTCAGTACACACACACGACCAAGTAAATACCCAGTACACACACACACACACACACACACACACACACGTAATAACAAAACTCTTAATTACAAAACTTTAAAACTTTTGGTGTCGTACAGATAATGGAAGGAGTGAGTATTGGACGAGTGGTAATCAACTGGGTTCAGCTATGTGGATATGGATGAGTACAGGACAACCTTACAACACAACCTTCCATTTCTGGCCTGCTTCTGGACCTCCACTCACGTCAGTCATGTCAAGTGTTGTTTTTTTTTGTCATGTCAGTCATTTCAATCAGTCATGTCAGTAATTTTTATTTTTATATGTTAGATTAGTCATTTCAAGTGTTTTTTTTTGTCATGTCAGTCATTTCAATTAGTCATGTCAACCAGTTATGTTAGTTATTTTTATATGTTAGGTTAGTCATTTCTCTTTATAAGTCATCTCAAGTAATTTCAACCATTCATATAAGTCGTTTTAATCATTCATGTCAGTCATTTCTCTTTATAAGTTATGTCAAGTCATTTCAACCATTCACGTCAGTAATTTTTATTTTTATAAGTTAGGTTAGTCATGTCAAGTGTTGGTTTTTTGTCATGTCAGCCATTTCAATCAGTCATGTCAGTCCCCTCTAACTACTTCTCCCCATAGCTACCCTCCTCTTACACCTCTCCCACCATCTTCCCTCTCACTACCTCACCCTCCCATCCATCACCATCTTCCCTCTTCTCTCTCACACACTAGAAAGACTCAACAGTCATGCATGAGTAAGGGATCACAAACATGGACAGCAGAGAACTGTATGGACTCGAAGGCGTTTATATGTGAACAGACGCGATGCTTCTACTACAACTACGTCACGTCCAATCGTCAGACATCTAATCAGGGGTAAGAGCAAGGTAATGTATTCTCCGCGCTTTTGTAAGGTTAGTGAGTGGGACCGGGGTTTATTAGACACAGACATAGCTGCCTTGCATTGGTGGGGAAGTGGTAGAATATTACAATTTGTACATACATGATATTACTAAGCAGTAGTGTATATATAATATAATATTTTTTCTAATATGTTATGCATGTAAACAACTGCTAGTAGGAGTTGGCATGAATGAAGGGCTCAGAATGTACCATGAATGCTGAGAATATCAAAGCTATTATTATTTTACAACTCTCTGGAGTAAACAAATGCGATATGGTTGTAGCACCTCACCAGACGTGTTCAGGGAATCTTGTGGCCAACTGTACATCACATCACAACACTAACATCAACAGTTTGCATTACTAATCATTATGCATGTTTTAACAGTACAGTAAACTATTAAAAAATATTATGGTAATTATCATCAACACTTGGACAAATACTACAGTACAGTACACTACATACCAGCAAATATCTACCACCTATATTATGATCATGATTTTAACTGCATCATTTAATTAAAATAATGTAATAATAATTGTTCCTGTTGCTATTACACTTTAGCTGCTACATTCTATAATAATTCTCTCTCCAGGAACACCACCAACACTTCTGGAGTAAGCAGGTTCCAGAGCAGCTCTCGTACCTCTCCTATACCCCTGCCACTCACACGCAACAGACCACAACAACAGCAGCAGCAGAATTCAGGTCTAGTGAAGATAATGCCCACAACAACAACAACAACAACAACAACAACAACAACTCCTTCATCATCATCACCTCTCAAGATAATGCCAACCACATCATCTCCACTAAAAATCATGCCTCTCACTTCCCCAGCACCTCTTACAACAATGCCCACAATCCAAGCACTCAAAATAATGCCCACGATCTCTTCTCCTCCTACCAAGATTATGCCCACAGTCTTTACCCCTACTGCCAAAATCATGCCCACAACAACAGAAACCATGTTGAAGTCCATGCCCGCGACCCTCAAACCAATGCCCGCCCCAGCACCACCACCAGGGACAACACAGAGCGCATCCAGCCACAACAACGAGATCGTCCCCATCTCCCCCCTGGCACTCATGCAACCCCCACTACACGAGTTTGTCCCCTCACCGCTGACAGCAACTGAGCCCCCGAACAGCACCCTCACGCAGCAACACAGCAGGAAGGAGACGTTCAGTTGGGCTCTTCTCGACAGTGATACCAAGAAGTGATTACAAAATAAAATGTTTCTCTCTCGCTACAATGTGTTCTGTGGTTGGAATGTGAAAAGTTTCTCTCTTGCTAAAATGTGTTCTGTGGTTGGAATGGTTGATGGGTTAGTCAAGCAGTTAATAAGTGTCTTGCCATTCATTCTCTTCAACCCTTGAAAGATGGGCTCCTTGTGTGACAGGTTAACTCTTCTGCATTATTCCGAGCATAGTATCTGCGTATTAAGTACAGGACAGTAGTTGTTTGGGCGTTTATTATACTTTTGGATGACAGGAATGCTTCCCTCTATCACGAATATTCATCTAACATTAGTCATATACTGTATAAGGATAATGTGTCACCCATTGCTTAAAGGTTAATACAACTTGATTCTGAATTATAAGGTGGATGGAACTTGGGATTATGAGGTGGATGGAACTTTAGATTAATGACCAATTTGGGAGTTTCGGAGTCTGATTTGGAATTCTGACTGCTTCTGTATCTTACTTTTATACTAGATCAAAATAAACTACAGCAATATTTCGGATAAACTGAACTTTGCACATACGAAATTCTGTGTAGTTTTACCCGTTTATAAAAAATTAATAACTAAATGTTTTCCAATAAACTTTCAATGTCATGTTTATACATCAAGTGGACCTCCATAAATACTTAGCATATAGTTTTAACATAATAGAACTAGTGCCAGTTATTCTTCCTACATACTAATTTCTTCTTGTTCTATCCTTTGTATACTGTGTGCTTATCTAATGTCTGCTCCTTCTCTGTTAAGTTACCACTGCAGGCAATGCCATAATTATTTTTGTATGGGATAATTTACAAAAAACATAAATTGTATCGCACAAACTACACTTCAACAATAGCCAAAGTTTTCAAATAAAGTGTTTCCAGTTTATACCTGCATCTCTATACTTTCAGCCCAAACTATGTGTATTGTATTATCATTATTATCAATACTCCATTTCCCTACAAGACCCCTGACAGACAAGAGGTCCATCTCCCAGGCTATTTGAGTCGTTGATGGGGTCATGTTAGAGAGAGGGGTATATAGTACACCAATATTTTTGTGAAGGGGGTGCGGGAATAGGGGGACAGGCTTGGGGGGTGTTTAGGGGGATGCGGGGGGTTTTAGGGGGGTGCGGGTGTAGGGGGACAGGCTTGGGGGTGTTTAGGGGGGTGCGGGGGGTTTTGGGGGGGTGTGGGAATAGGGGGACAGACTTGGGGGGGGAGTTAGGGGGTTGCAGGAATAGGGGACAGGCTTTCTACCCACCTCAAGCCTGTCCCCCTATTCCCGCACCGCACCCCCCAGTCCCCCCCCAAGCCTGTCCCGAACTCCCGCACCCCCTTAATCTAGATCTGCTTCCTGGCAGACTTTGGAGAAATATTATAAGCATTTTAGTGTACCAAAAGTGTTGTGGCACAGCTTGGAGGAATCACAGGGACCTACACAATCACCAACAAAAGTTAAAACAAATACTGTAATACGATGCATTGCAACAGATACTCACTTTCCATGTATGACTCCCTCTGGGTTGAGCATGGGCACCACTTTGAATATGAAGTTTGAGCGCAGTGTCTGAGCGACGGGTGTGTCCCCCAGCAGGAGTTCCAGGGCCCCCTCCAGTACCCAGGATGCGTTGCTCTCACCGGGGTGGACACGAGAGGTCAACAACACCACCTCCTTGTCCTGGGTCGGTCGGGAGAAACATTTCATAAAGTATAAAGGCAGATATAGAGATCAATGGTCGTATCATTAACAGTGTCTTTACAAACAAATCAAATAGTGTATTACTGTTTTTTGCCTGTTATTATGTTTACTGTAGATTGTGACAGCAACATGAAAGAGAAAGGAAAGTGTAACGAGAGAGGAGGCAGCAACTCAACATCCTAATCTCTCTCTCTCTTTAAATTTATCTATCTTTACCTTTTAATCTCTCTATCTATCTCTCTCTTTATCTACCTATGTAACTCTCTCTCTCTCTCTCCGCACCTTTACGTCGTGGTGTGATGTGATGGTGAGTAGTGGTACAGGGTTTGCATTCAAGGTGTGACATAGGACTTGGTTACTGAAGAACACATCATTTCTCAGGTCTCTCTCCTCCAAGTGATTCAGGTACGACTGTGGTGGAAAAGAGGGTGAGTTTTTTATTTTATTTTATTGCCTCATTTTAGTACCAATCTGGACAGTAGTAGGATTCATTTTATTCATATTTAATTGCCATATAACATTGCCAACTTCATAATTATACCACTCATATTTTCATTCATAAACAAACACATTTTAAGACAAGTAAAGAAAAGGCCATTATATAAAAAAGTACTGTCCTAGAATCTCATTAATATTGCATGGAAAATTGGTCCAGAATTTATTACCAACACAAAACTTCCCCCATAACAAATATACTGTATTTACCTGAAGCCTGGTGTAGGTGTATGGGTAGTGGTAGGCGAGGTAACAAACGTCATAGTCATGGGGGAAGACAACAGTGAAGGTGGCTGTGTAGTAACATTTGTTGGTCTGTCCTCCTCCACCACTACTGCCCCCCACACGTCTCCCCCCGACCCCTATCTTCTTCTCCTGTTGTTGTTGTGGTTGTTGTGGTTGTTGGTGTTGGTGTTGTTGGTGTTGGTGGTAGTGGTAGTCTTTGGGGATCCGTGCGTAGTGGTTCTTGTGGTAGCAGATGTCGTAGCCGGTTCGTTCCCACTGTCCCTGACCCTCGGTGGCCTTTCTCACGCTGAACATGACTGGCTTCATACCTGACCAATTCAAAGGTGATTAACTTCAATACTGTATCTACCTGATGGGAACATTATATTTGAATAGTTTAAAAATTAACATGAATAAATTTGTTTAGTAAAGAATGTGATATTTTCTGTAATAAATCCACTCACCGAAATTGAACTCGCTGTTAGGTTTCTCGTTGTTGATGATGTTGAAAACGTACGGTGTTGCAGCCTGCATGTTGCTCACCTCAAAGTAAAACCACTGGTGATGGTGGCGGGAATTGACGTCCGCGTTTAGTATGAGGTCGTATTCTCGTGTTGATGCCTGGGTGGTGAGGGAGAGAGTAAGAGAGATGAGGAAGATGATGATGATATTGATGTCTGGGTGGGAAGGGAGGGAGGGAAGTGAAGGAGGGAGGAAGAGAAATGAGGAAGATGCCTGGGTGGGAAGGGAGGGAGGTGAAGGATGGAAGGAGTAAGAGAGATGAGAAAGATGATGATATTGATGTCTGGGTGGTGAGGGAGGGAGGTGAATTAAGGAGGGAGTAAGAGAGATGATGATGATGATATTGATGCCTGGGTAGGAAGGGAGGGAGTAAGAGAGATGAAGAAGATGATGATGATATTGATGCCTGGGTGGGAAGGGAGGGAGGGAGGTGAATTAAGGAGGGAGTAAGAGAGATGAGGAAGAAGATGATGATGTTGTTGATGTAGGCAGTGAGTGTGGTATTGAAGTTATAAGTACACTCGTGATACGTAATTTCTAACCAGAGACGAATGGCAGGCACCACACACACACACACATACCCTGCATTCAAACTCAGCCTCTATAGGTGTACTGGGTGGGGAAATGAGCAATAGCAGGCGATTCGTTCGAAGCATTCTGCACCTCACACTCTGGTCAGAAATTATGTGTCACGAGTGTACAGTATACATAAGTAGAGCTGTCAGTACTATATATATGTAATGTGGGATGGATAACATTAGGCAGTGGGTGTGGGTTTGTTATTATAAGTTAAATTATAAGTAAGTACCCATTGTTTTCAGTGTATATCTGATCACATCAAGGCTTTTATATAGGATACACACTTACTTGGATGATAATAATAATAATAATAATAATAATAATAATAATAATAATAATAATAATAATATAATAATAATAATAATAATAATAGGATACACACTTACTTGGATAATAATAATAATAATAATAATAATAATAATAATAATAATAATAATAATAATAATAATAATAATAATAATAATAATAATAATAATAATAATAATAATAATAATAATAATAATAATAATAATAATAATAATAATAATAATAATAATAATAATAATAATAATAATAATAATAATAATAATATAATAATAATAATAATAGGATACACTTACTTGGATGACCCTGCGTAGATTTCCACTTTCAAATCTGGACTCAAAGTTGAGGTGAGTCACGGCGGCGTCAGTCTTACCAATTTGCTTCTCATCCAAGTTACTCAGTGGTCTGGTGAATCATACATTAATTTGAGTGGCTTACTAAATGATGGAAAAATAACTTGGGTTAATACACAAGTACAAGCTGTATATAACCTGAAAATATCATGATATTCTATTCAATTTATGGGGTCCTAGATGGGTCAATATTTATACTGACCTATATACTTATAATTCTCAGAGGAAGGTATGGTATTCTCTTAAATGTCCGAGATCCATCAATAAAACGGCAGTGATATTTACTTTATAAGACTTAAAAGGTGTTATGTGCTAATAAAATTTGTCCTGTCTTCATCAGCAGAACACGCTGTGATATATAAAACATACAGTATTTTAAAGTAGAAACATTACACACACCCGCTGACCTTTGAGGAGCATGAGTGGTTTTGTGCGAGTCATCCGAGGCGAGGAGATAGTCCAAGTCATACACCACTCGTTCCAAATACACCTCAGGATGCAGTACTCTCTCCACAGTACCCAGGGCCTTACTCCTGTATGTGTGGTGTGTACAGTGAAGGGGAGGGAAAATTGGATTGAGTTGTTTGGTTATAAAATGTTGTAATCATAGAAATATACAGTATTGGTGTTTATATATATGGCAAAAGGAAACAATCTTCACCTATACTATACAGCAATATTATGGGAATAGTTGCTCAAGAAATAATAGTTTTGCAAGTCTATTTGACATTAAAAGAAAAAATATAAATACAGGTATTACAACTTTTCTGAATTTCTTTACCACAATCAAGTGATGATGCAAGCAGTAATGAAAACATAGTCTTATGCTCATTAGGCCTACTGCACTTTTAATATAAACAAAATACTTTCTCAATTACTGTTTCCTTATATAAATAAATAATGACCATGATGTTATTCTGACGTGCAATACAGTAGTGCCAAAAATTTCAGTAATCAAACATTGGTTCTGGTGAGTTCTTTCTCTGCTATTCTAACTTGTCAATATGAATTCTACTTACTGCACCATTACTCTACTATACAGCAGCAAACTTTAAAATTTTTTACTGTTTAATAATTTCATTTACTTTACTGTTAACTTACAAAAGCTCGTTCTTCAAAAGGACACAAATTAACCAGCAAATTTGACTGTCCCTTTCAATATCAAGTCTATATATTACACAGCACCATTAATTTACTATAATATACAGAGGAATGCTAAACCAATGACTGCTTATTAATTTTATACTTTACTGTCAATTTATAAAAGCTTCTTATTTTTATCCTTCACAGTCAATTTACAATAAACTCGTTTTCTAGTTGGACACAAACCTACAAACTTGACTTTCCCTTTCAATATCAATTCTATATATTACACAGCATCATTAATATATATACTATAATATAAAGAGGAATGCTAAACCAATGACTGCTTACATATTAATTTTATACTTTACTGTCAATTTATAAAAGCTTCTTATTTTTATCCTTCACAGTCAATTTATAATAAACTCGTTCTCTAGTTGGACACAAACCTACAAACTTGACTTTCCCTTTCAATATCAATTCTATATATTGCACAGCACCATTAATATACTATAATATACAGAGGAATGCTAAACCAATGACTGTTTACATATTAATTTTATCCTTCACAGTCAATTTACAATAACTCGTTTTCTAGTTGGACACAAACCTGCAAACTTTCCGATCCTTTTCATAGAGCTGTTCGAGGTGTGTTGGTCCCCTCGCCCCCACCAGGTCAGGATACGCCACCTTGACAAACCTAACCAGACTGTGTGTACGTGATGACATATGTAGGTACACCTCAGGGTCCTCCCATCCTCCACCACCACCACTACTACTACAATTACCACTCCAGCTGCCTCCACTCTCTCCACCTCCTCCACCATTATTCCCTGATGAGATGAGAGAAATTAAACACATGTATTAATGTTAAATGTATATATAAACACCTGTAATGTACTTCTAAATAATGTTTGGCTGTGGTTTTAAAATAATACTCTTTCATCCATACTCTTATCCCACTTAATTAACTTTCATAGGCAGTTTTGTAGGAGAAGTGAGCAAAAACAACTTTACTCTTAAAACAAAAGTAAATTATGTAGATTTTATTTCTCCGCTGAAAAAAAAAAAAAAAATACATAAATAAAATAAATAAATAAACATTACAGTATTTTGAGTTTGTTTTGTTACTGTTACCTTTACTGGCAGGTACTGGTATCTCCCTGAACCTGGTACTTGCTGGTATTCTGAACCCGTTGTATTCTGGGAAGAGCGGCGCCAATTTGACCAACTCCTCCATCCTGGGTCGTTCAAAGCTGTAGTCCGTGGTGAGGTCGATGCCGTGAAGGTCAGCAGATGATCGGGTCGAGTCCAGATCATCTCCCTCGTCTTCAACCTCATCGTCGTCATCATCGTCACCATCATCATCATCGGAGTAGTCACCATCAAGGCCAGGGTTCACTGTCACAGGGTTACTTGTATCTGGTTGGGGGGGGTAACAGTCTTTGCATAATTAAGGTGGTAATTCACTTTTGTTATATTGGAGTGCCATGATTCCTCCAAACTATGTCAGGAAACAGAATCAGATGAACAAAAATAATGGTGTTCTGTTGCTTGGAATAGTTTGGAGGAAATAAGCACCTGAAAATAAGAGCCTGGTAATATTACAGATAAAAAATATCTACCATGTTGTAAAAATAGGAAAAGATTCTAACTCCACAACAACCTTAAACCACATAAAATAAAAAAAAACATTAATCCCATATACATTCCTGTTACGATCCTCAATAATATTTAAATTCAATCTCATGGAACACTCATATTCACAGGTGTATATTCCTTCAGTTTCAGTTATACAAGTACAGTAAGTACGGTACAATAATCCCTCGTTTTTCGCTGTTGTTTTGGGTGTGTATTATACTGTACTGTGTTCTATGAATTTGCGTCCAGTAAACCCTTATTATCCACTGGGTGTGTAATACAGTATACAAAGAGGACTTACCATACACAGATTCATTACAAACATTGAAATACACACCCATTACACCAGTGGAAAACAAGGAATTACTGTACTATACTGTACTGTAACTGAATGTCCTAACATAATATTCATAAAACATAACATAATTACAGTACAGTATATCTAAATAATTGCCCAAACATAAACTGCATAAAACACACATCCAAACACACACTTCTTAACTCACCTGTAGACTCCTCCTTCAGGCTGTGAGGAAGGTGGAAGGTGAATGCCCCCCTGACCGATGTGACGGGAAGCTCCCCCCGACTCACACACTTGAGGAACACATTGGTGGCGCTGGCAAGACTGCTGTCAAACTTGCAGTCGGCTGGACAGGTCTGGATGAAGCGTTGTAGTATCTCCACACCACTGAGGGACACCACACACTTGCGGCCGTGTTCTGGGATTGAAGAGAGTACAGTACAGTATGTCTTAATAATGTCTAAATGGGGAAATGATAATGCTACCTACCACTACTATAAAAAATTGGTACCCCAGTACAGTATATATCTAAGCAGAGAAACTGGAGGAAGAAAATATTTATGTCTATCTGAACTTGAAAGAAAATAATGTCTATCTGAATTTGAAAGAAAATATTTATGTGTATCTGAATTTGAAAGATTAATCTCCCCTTCTGCTAATGTCAGCCACAACAATGTAATTAAAATGAAATCAACATGATGAAGGTGATAAGGTTTAAGGTGACAGTACAGGGTCTGCATGCTTCTGTTATAAATAATATTTTATTCTATTTTGTTACTCCCACATCTATGATGATTTCAGGAAGGCTACTACAGTAAGACCAAACACAAGAGAAACTGCTGTACAGTACTGTACAGTATTTGGAATATTCAAGTTTCATTACAAAACATGAACAATTATTAGTGGAGTATAACCTTATTTCAATTGTTTAAATTGCTGTACTATTAACTCTATCTCAAATGCAGTTGAGTTAGTTCATACAATGTACTGGATAAGTTAATTTATTAAACATTTGCCTCAATTTTCATAAAATATATATACTGTATGCCTCACAAGAATTTCAACTTTGAATACTACTGAAATACAAGCTATTTTTAAAATGAAAATACAAGGATAGACTCAGTCTCAGATAATGTATAAAATGTAAAACTTTACTATGACTCCACTGGTGTAGGCTACTCACTTGAATCACAGACATGAGAGAGAGTGGCTAGGGTTGCTCTGACCAACTTGCACTGGTGTCTACGTTCCAACTTCTCCCAACCATCCAGTGTGGCCAAGACCCTCTGCAGACCACACTCACGAACCACACGGATCACATTACTCTCTGGGGGGTCATGTAGCAAAGGTGATGAGCATGAGTTGAGTGTGATGGGTGAGGGAGAACAGAAATTACAGAGGTGGGTATGGGAAGAATAATAAGTGTATGGGAAGATAAAATAACAAGTGTATGGTTGATAAAGAAGGATGGAAACATGTATGGGAGAACAGAGATTACAGTGGTGGGTATGAGAGGATATAATAACAAGTGTATGGTTGATAAAGAAAGATGGATACGGGCAATAAAGGAAGGACAAGTGTATGGTTGATAAAGAAGGAATGACACATGTATGGAGGGTATGTAAGAGGAGGTGTATGGTTCATAATGAAAGACAACCATTATAATGTACAGTACATACATACATACATGGTAGGTGTAGGTGTATTATGGTGTGTGGGAGAAGATAATCATGGTAGATAGAGATGTAGTATGGAATAAGGGAGTGTGGTGGTGTGTAAAAGTATTGCCAACAGTGTGACGGGTCTATTGTATTGGATGTGTTCAATATTTAATGTGGAACTTAAATTGTATTATTAAAAAAGTTTACTCTTTTATGGCATAAAAAATATAATACAGTATTTACTTCATTTCTGTTTTTTTAAGGTAACAACTGAATATGGCATCAAAATGTTAAATTATATGTAGAAATAAAGAGGATATTATCATTATATATTAATTATATATATTTATCTGGAGTCTGCCATGTTAAAAAAAAAAATTCACAAAAGTTGTGTACATTGGGAAAAATGGTTAAAAAATAAGATTTTAGTAATGTTTACTAAACTATCTGAAGTAATCTCTCAGAGTGTTATTTAGTGGATTAAAAACAGGTTAATTCCATAAACATATCCATTATTATCAGTAAAATATGTAATACTGTAATAACAATAACATTCATGTTATTTATAAGTGTAACAATCATACTGTATTAATAATAGCAATCAGTGATATCAATATTTAAGTGTTCTGTAATAAATAAATAACAGATGCCTTATGAGCAGAACAAGTCCTCTGTTTTTTACAAGCAGAGCAAGTAGTCTTCTCAATATCATATAGCCTGATAATATTCACAGGGATGTGTATGTAAGTCCAGTGTTGTGGAGGATGGTAGAGGATGGTGTGAAGGGGAACTTGTTTGGTGTTTGTCTGTGACTTACAAAATAACCATGTACTGAATTGTTCTCAGCCTCACGTACACTGCTGGCTGGTGGTGTTGGCTAGAAAATAAATACAGTCGTGTACAATGGAGAAGTAACTCGCAGTGAAAATAATCAAACAGGAGCACCAAGCTTTCGTCTATTTCATGTACAAATCTTGATAATGTGATGTTAAAGAGAAACTCCATGCATTCACTATCACATCAGCTAAAGGCATGGCATCTACTAGATAAACATCAGTGCTATCATTCTAATATCAAAACAAACAAACAAACAAACAAACACACGTATACCAACACAAACAAAACAAAACACAGATTCTTTTTTCTATTCACACCAAGAGACCGCGTGTACCGTGACGGTCAGGGGGGTGTACACGGGTCTCTCTCGGCAAGTCTCAAAACAACAACACTTAGTCGTCAGTTATCTGGGTTCCTACAATACAATGCAGTGCCTGGAAAACCTTCAACATGAGACACCGTTGATGATGGCGATCGTAATATTTACCACTCAATTTATTTTTACCACTCAATCATTATATATTTTGCTTTCTTTTTTCTTTTATCATATAGCCAGTTGCCACTCACAGATAAACAAGATGATGGCAACTGTATAATACTGTAAATATATTCATGAAATATCTAAATAATTCAAGGCAGTACAGTACATTTTGGTGAAGCTGGTTAATTATTTACTACAATGCAGCTGAAGTATTGATATGGTTACATCTGATCAGCTGCTTCTGCACCCTCGCACTTCCAGGGAGATCAGAGAGGAAGAGAAACACAGAACAACAACATCTATGATAAATAGATACGGGTTGCAGGAGTAGTACGGTGTAGTAGTAGTAGTAGAACGTTAATTATAATTCTCAAAGCACCACCACTCCTAGTAGCTGTTCAGTCAGTAGAGACTTTGCTTGACGTTTTAAGAGTCATCATGTTTGTACCTTGCTCAGAATCAGAGTAGTAGAACGTTAATTATATTCTCAAAGCACCACCACTCTAGCTGTTCAGTCAGTAGAGACTTTGATTGACGTTTTAAGAGTCATATCATGTTTGTTGTACCTTGCTCAGAATCAACCAACGCACTATAGGCATATAGAGAGAACATCATAGTCTCTGTTGTAGCTACGTACTTATTACCTCAAGCCACAGACATGCACACGTCACTGGTATAGGCTACCTGTCTGGGCCCCTTACCAAAGAAATAGTTAAGGAGGGCCTGAAGTCTCTGTCCGCTAGACTGGACAATGGCTGCTAGGCGAGGGCTCACGTGGGCTGAGAAAATTATCTCTGCTAGTTACACATTGAGGAAATAATTGTAAAACACAGGTGGAAAATATATACGTCAAAACTGAAAACTATATAAGAGGCTGAGAAAAAAATTGCATAACACAAGTTGGAAAGTATAATAATAGTTGGAATGTATGCAAAAACTGAAAACAATGCAAAAATATCAGAGTGCTTCTGTGCACAGCAAAGTGCAATAAATTTCAGTCGAGTCCTTTGCCAGCTAACCACCTAAACACACACACACACACACACACATACACCTTTCATCACTTCCTCTACAATCATTTGTTATTGTAAGTTGTATAATTTATTATAAATATATACAGTACTTAAGAACTTACACTTCATATTGGTGAAAATATCTATTTGTCTCTGTAAATTCTGTTAAAAATCATGAGCACTTGTACAGACACTCTACAGAATTATCAATATAATAATTCTTAATGTAATAGAAAGGAATGTGAAAACTGTAAAGAGATAAATACTGTAAACCAACTTGGATATTATTATTATTAGCAAAGTATCTTTAACTAATATCCAACATAAATAGTACAGTCCATTATAGCACTTGTACAATAATCATGTCTTTATAGAGAGTAATGGTGTATATTGGACATGTGCTCCTGATAAACACAAACATCATCTTTATCATCATCAATACACCATTTCCATTTTTTCAAGAGGTGGGGAGGGTCTTTGTACCAGCCAGTGCAGGACCCCCAACAGGCAAGAAGTCCACCTACGAGGTTATTTGAGCCTTTAGTGGGGTCATGTTAAAGAGAGAGAGGGGTCCACAACTCTCATTATCCCCTCCTGTATCGTTGGGGATATGAGGCTGCACCAACAACACAAGAATGGTGTGTGTGTGTGTGGTGGGGATGCCTCTTCCCTACGCATACAACACCCAACGTAAGCATAAAATTCCCCACATGATTCCTTATAACTATTCCAGACTACAGGCTACCTTTACGTAAGAATTCCAAGTGCCTCGTCAAAATAAAAAAACCTAACTTTACAGCACTGAAAATAAATAATGTACATAATAATAAAAAGAAAATCCTGTGTTACATCAAAATAAACTCAACTTGAAAAAAAAAATAAAAAGAGAAGATTCAAATAATAAATAATATGATATAAGTGTCTCATAAATAAACAGGGATAACTGGACAACTCACTGGTCTTGGTGAGAAGTGCGAGGATCACCATAATAAAATAGAAGATACAAATACAGTAATAAATAATACGATAAAAGTGGCTCATAAATAAACAGGGATAATTGGACAACTCACTGGTCTTGGTGAGAAGTGCGAGGATCTCCATAATGAACTTGATCTTTGCGTGGTGTGTCTTGGGTACGGAGGTGAGGATGGTGACGATGGTGGTGACACAACCCTCACGACCCAACATCATCTGGTTGGTGGCTGTGTGATGATGGGAGATATAAATAAATAGTATATATAAAAAAGTAGATACTTGATAATTATACAGTGAATAAATAATTGTATCTACCAGTTCATTTTACACTCAGTCACTCATGAAAGACCAATCAATGTTTTTCAAGGTTTCTGCTGTTATTCATTATCATACAGACTAATTAGTGATTTACTGAACCTGTGTTAAAGTGGTAATTCTTTTTTGTTACTCCCGCACCCCCCTAAACCCTCCCAAGCCTGTCCCCCTATTCCCGCACCCCCTTATTGATCATGGCTTCATTATGGAGACTGAAAAAGTATTGTATTGTTCAGCTGACCACAGAAATCATTACACAGGCTGTATCAACATCTTCATCCCTCAGAGTAAATGAAAAAAGAATCCTGTATAATTTTTGTCTGTAACTCACAATTTTTGGCAAGATATTTGGTGACCATGAGGAGTGGCAGGAGTGGGACGGTGGTCTTCATGTGTGCCTGCAGCAGTTGATGTGTTAGCTTCACCCCGCCCACCAGTCTGGCCTTCACTGCCAGTTTGGGGTCTGCGTGTAAAGGAAGGAATTAAAAAAGATCATGGATGTTTTGGGTGTAAAATATAAACCTCATGGATATTTTGGGTGTTAAAGTATAAAGTTCATGGATGTTTTAGGTGTAAATTATAATAAAGCTCATGGATATTTTGGGTGTAAAGTATAAAGATCATGAATATTTTGGGTGTTAAAGTATAAAGTTCATGGATGTGTTGTGTGTTAAAGTATAAAATTCATGGATATTTTGGGTGTTAAAGTATAAAGTTCATGGATATTTTGGGTGTAAAGTATATAAAGTGACATAGAGAATTATTGTATACCTTTAATTAATTTATAAAGGTGGAGGATGCCTGGGAATGTCAACTCATTAACATTAAATGACTCTGCAGTATTGTAATGACATTAAAAATTTGATGAAAGGTGGTCAAGACTTCCTATGAGTGTCATTTGGATTAAAATCTTAAGTCTCAGAATTGTATGTGCTGTTGAAGCTATATGGATTTACAATTATTGAAGAGTAAAGAAGAATGAGAAATGATATTACTTTCCACTGACAATCAATACTACTATTTAAAATTACACCTCCAAAACATGCCTATAAGAAATATCAACAAGTGTATGTCTATTCAACAACTTTGGGTGAAAGTGAAAAACATAAAAATACAAAGAAATACAATGGTGTGTCTATTTTAAAGTGAAAGTCAAAGAAATATAATCTTTCACTATTGATAATATTACATCATATTTAATAAAGTATGTAGGAAGTGTTGCCTGTATAATATAGTGCCTTCTCTCCCTACTTTTGTACAGTTGGACACATGAATTGGTGGTACAGCCCAGGTGAAAGATATTTGTCCCATTTGAGTAACCAGTGTCTATTATCAGGTACTGTACTTGCTTTTTATTACCATCCTCAATACTGACTTCTGCCCCTGATGGTGTCTCCTATTTGGCACTAAGGAACTTGATATTGGGAGAAATTGACCATCTTTCACTTTACTAAGGAACTTGATATTGGGAGAAATTGACCATCTTTCACTTTACTAAGGAACTTGATATTGGGAGAAATTGACCATCTTTCTCTTGGGCTGTACCTACCACCCATTCATGTATCCAACCATACTTTGTTTCTCACCCTTAGAGGCCAGCTTAGCAATGACTTGGTAGGCGGGGTGGGCACAGGGGTCGAGGGTAGGCAGACCATCCACAGCCAGGGTCTTGAGGGTCCGGAATATGATCTCTGCCGTGTTGAGACTCAGACACTGTTGTAGGAGGATCTGACGGACATCACCTTCAGGAGGATAAATAAAAGAAATAGAATACTGAAGCATTTATTATAGTACAGCACTGTATGTACTTAAACATGCATTTAATATCCACATATATTTGATTATTTACTGCATTATACAGTACCCTCTTCTCTAAGCTGTTATAAAAAGAAATAAAACCACAACAAACTGAAGTAAAAATTAACACAGCCAAGATGGATAAATTAAAGATGCAAAACACTAAAATATAACATTACTGTACAAATAAAAGAAATGTGAAAAATCTGAAAGAGAGCTGACATCAAATGAAACTCGAATCGTGTAACAAATTCATGGGATTCTAAACACACGAGCATGTCAGGTCACCTCACCTTTGCTGTTGGGGGAGAGGAGGTCATGGATAAGGGAGCAGGTCACTCCCACTAGGCCCGGGTCACGACATAGCTGTAGGATAAGTAAGTAAGGTCAGTGGGATGGTTGTGAGAGGTCAGTGTTGAACTTTCTCATCATAGGCAAGAATATTTAAGAGAGAAAGGGTATACAAGAGCTGTCTGTCTCTGTCTCTGTCTCTGTCTCTGTCTCTGTCTCTGTCTCTGTCTCCCTCTCTCTGTCTCTGTCTCTGTCTCTCTCTCTGTCTCCCTCTCTCTGTCTCTGTCTCTGTCTCCCTCTCTCTCTCTCTCTCTCCACCCTGTGTTGTTATTCCTTCACATTTACCTCTATGACACACCAACCACTGTGGAATCGACCCATTATCTCTAAAAATATGTTACCTCTATGACACATCAACCACTGTGGAATCGACCTATTTACCTCTATGACACGGCAACCACTGTGGAATCGACCCATTATCTCTATGAATATGCTACCTCTACGACACACCAACCACTGTGGAATCGACCCATTTACAAACCACTAACAACCACTGTGGAATCGACCCATTTAACTCTATGACACATCAACCACTGTGGAATCGACCCATTATCTAACTCTATGCATATGTTACCTCTATGATACGGACGAGGTGTGTAAGTGTGGTGCCATCAGGAGGAGCCAACAAAGCCAAGGTCTCCAGTCGACTCCCACAATCTGAAGGAGAAAGTTATACACAGGATTAATTAGTCAGTCTTCTCATGTAAGATTCTTAAGGGGGTGCGGGAGTAGGGGACAGACAGGGTTGGGGGGGTTTTGGGGGGGTGCGGGAATAGGGGGATAGGCTTGGGGGGGAGGGGAGGAGGGGGGGGAGGGGAAGAGGGGGGTGCGGGAATAAGGGGACAGGCTTGTGGGGAAGGGGGGGGGCGGTGCGGGAATAGGGGGACAGGCTTGTAGGGGGGGGGGGGTGCGGGAATAAGGGGACAGGCTCGTTGGGGTGGGTAGAAAGCCTGTCCCCTATTCCCACCCCCCCCTAACTCCCACCCCCCAAGCCTGTCCCCCTACTCCCGAACCCCCTAAACCCCCCCCCAAGCCTGTCCCCTACCCCCGCACCCCCTTAAAGACAAATCATCACTAACAATAAAATAAATATATACAACATATTTATTAATTAAGGGAGAAGTATAGTGTTGGTAAATCTGGAGCAAATGATTCCTCCAAACTATTCCAAGCAACAGAACACCATTATTATTTGTTCATCTGGTGGTCCTGTTTCCTGGTATACTATGGAGGAATCAAGGCACTCCAATGTAACAAAAGTGAATTACCCCATTAATTAAGTGATGGTGTTATTAATTACACTACAATAGAGATGCTTACTGTCTGTATAATTATGCCTTCTATATATAAATGAACACAACCCAACATAAAAAACATCTTGCTCTATAAAGAAAAAGGAAAAAATAAATATGCTTTCTATATATAAATGAGCACAACCCAACATAAAACATATTTCTCTCTGAAGATAAAGGAAAAAAAAAAACAAATAATATTCTATCGAGGTGGATTGATAATTAATTTCAGGCCACTGATATTATTATAGAGGGGAGGAAACACATCCCATCAAACTTTCGTGCAGTGACGAGGATCAAACTTATTAACACGACCACTGCACCAATGAGAAAGAAATAAAGATAGAGAAAGAAATGTGGGGGTGGGTTGGGGGGGGGTTGGGGAGGGATAACTTTGGATAGCTGTGACACATTATGGAACTGTGAAAAATTAATCATCTCAACAGTGAACAAATTAAGGGGGTGCGGGAGTAGGGGACAGGCTTGGGGGGGTGGGGGGGGGGGTTTGGGGGTGCGGGAATAGGGGACAGGCCGGGGGGGGGGTGCGGGAATATGGGGACAGGCTGGGGGTGAGGGTAGAAAGCCTGTCCCCTATTCCCGCACCCCCCCTAACCCCCCCAAAAAAAAACCGCACCCCCCTAAACCCCCCCCCCAACAAAACAAAAAAAAAATCCCCCCCCTAACCCCCCCCCCCCAAGCCTGTCCCCCTATTCCCGCACCCCCTTAAGGAAGTATTGTAAGAGAAGGGAACCACAACACCAAAATCATGACATCCAGAATAAAAAGACTTATTAATTAACAAACCACAAAGGAGAATCACCAAGCTGAGTAAAAACAAAAACAAAATCACCACATTTTCAGAAGACATGGAATCATCACACATCACCACAGCAGGAAGAAGTCACATTTCAGAAGACATGGAATCATCACACATCATCACAGCAGGGAGTCAATGTATTACACCTGTCATTAAGAGGTTGTGATAATACAGTACACTTTTGGTACAGGTTGTAACACTAGGTAGACATCCTACTATTAAATGACGAATGCTCTGTTAAGTCATGCTGCAGTATTGACTTGTTGACTGGACTTAACATCATGGGGGTGGTGGGTGTTAGGTGCTTGGCTCTGATGCTGGCAGAACCTGACTTACTCAGTGGTAAGCTGACGGGACTCAGCACTGCATCAGGAAAGTTATAATACTGTATTGTAGTAATATCATAATGATAAATGTGATTTCATCACAAAAATATAATAATAATAATAATAATAATAATAATAATAATAACATAACAGAACACTAGGCTGTATCAAAATGAAAATTTAGCAAATTTCACTTGCACTATGATTCAGGCAATCCATTTTCCTTCCATTATCAAAGAGGCATTACAGTCAAACTGATCACTTTACTTACAAATAAATGAGGGAATGAGAAGAGTGAATATGAGGGAGGGACATAGGTAGGAAGGAAGATAATTATGTGAGGGTGTATGAGAGTGAGGGAGAGGGACAGAACAGAAAGGAGAGGTGAGGCAATGTGGGTGTGGGTCAGGGGCAGGGAGGGGAGAGAAGTGAGGGAGTAAGAGTGAGAGGTCAGGAGGGTCAGGAGGTGAGAGTGAGGGGGCGAGAGTTAGGGTGAGGGCTAGTGAGGAGGAAGGTGAGGGGGGCAGGGAGTAAGAGTAATGGTGGGGTTGAGGGTGAGGGAGGAAGGTGAGGGGGGCAGGAGGTGAGAATAATGGTGAGGGTGAGGGAGGAAGGTGAGGATGTTGGCAGACCATCAAGTAACAACACACACACACACACACACACACACACACACGATATAGATTAGAAAGATGGATAGATGGATACACCTTTGACGGGAAGAGAGAGAGAGAGAGAGAGAGAGAGAGAAATAGTGGCCTTAACAAATCAATAACAAACAGTCCTTCCTTACATACATTCCAACTTACATGCCAAAAGTGCTATTGAACACGATGCAATGACACCCTTACTTATATTATTGTGATATATACTTTAACAACACATCTACTTAGGAAATAATATATGGTTAGTCGAACATCCATTCTAGCACACTTTCTGCACAACTAACTTATAATCTAATTGAAAGAAACACGTATTTTATTGTGGTACTTTACATTCAATTAGGAAATAAAAAAACCAGTTATCTATATACAATACACGTGGAGATACTGACTGACTGACTGACCTTGTAGTTTGAGGAGTGACAGTGTAATCTAGTGTACTACGGTATATGTAATAGAAAACACTAATTATCTATATACAAAACACGTGGAGTTACTGACTGACTGACCTTGTAGTTTGAGGCGTGCATGTAATCTAGTGACGAGTGTTTTGAGAAGGTTAACATTATCTATATAGGCCTACAATACACGTGGAGTGACTGACTGACTAACCTTGTAGTTTGAGGCGGGCGTGTAATCTAGTGATGAGTGTTTTGAGAAGGTTAACATTATATATATAGGCCTACAAGACACGTAGAGTGACTGACTGACTGACTGACCTTGTAGTTTGAGGCGTGCGTGTAATCTAGTGACGAGTGTTTTGAGAAGGTCCACATTATCAGCTGGTCGGTTGGCTCCCTGGGCAAGTCTCTCCAGGGTTACGTTCAGTCCACTTTCGTTGCTCATCTTCTACCAGGTCGCTGTATCAGGTCACGAGGTCACAGAAACTGGACCAGGTCGCTGGGCAGGTGTATATTAGGTTAACGAGCGACTGCCTTAGTAGGTCACGGTGATTAAATGACCTAACGTAGATTGTGTCAGGTCACCCGAGGTTACACCGAAGTGACTGGAGGTCAATATTAATACGGCAGGCAGTGAGGTCAATGAGGAATACATTAATGTTTGGATAGTACTACATGAAGGTTAGAAACTATGAGGTCACAATAAGAGTATATAGCCTACACCAGACAGATTGATACAAGCCTAAAACAATATATAAAAAACCACAACAAACTATTTTAAAACCCAGTGAGTCTGTGAGATCAGAAAGTTTTATGGGGTTATCAAAATATGTGAGGCCAATGAAGCCTACCTGAGGTCACGGGAAGATATACAAGGTCAAATCAAGATCTACAACAAAGTTCAGTTATCAAATACGAGGTCATGAGGAATCCGCCTGAGGTCACTGGAAACTATATGTTGGATCACAGGAAGTTATTCTAGGTCACCAGAGACTATGAGAGGTTACAGGAATCTATTTTACATCACCAGAGAGACTAAAAAATTACAGGAGATCAACAGTAAGTACCAGTATTGTTATAAATAAAGTGAAAGATATCTGAAGCCACCAACCAAAATCTGTTATATACGTCAGGAATTGTTGTTGTTATTTTTTTCAGTATTATTATTATTATTATTATTATGATATATTCTAAGCACTGTTGGGTTTCAGGCCACAGGGACGGAAAAGTGTCAACAATGAAGGGAAGCCCAAGTAAGCTAAGGGGACGGCTGCCTGAACGGTTTAATGGGTTTTATAGACTACAGTTTAGTCTTTATACACATTTCTTATTTCTGTTAGTAGATTTTTCTTCTTAATTCACACTTCTTTTTTTTTCAATTAAAGGTTTTATACACACTTTTTTTTTTTCAGTAGATTTTTCTTCTTAATTCACACTCTTTTTAAATAATTTGGTTTTATACACATTTCTTCTTTGTGTCAGTAAATTTTTCTTCTTAATTCACACTTTTTTTTTCTTCAATTAATTGGTTTTATACACACATTTCTTTTTTGCATCAGTTGACTTTTCTTCTTCTTAATTCACACTCTTTTTTCATTCAATTGGTTTTACAGTAATCATAAGTTTGCTTCCAATGTAATGTTCACCCCGTCTTTCTTATAATAGGTTTTCTCAGTAATCACAAACATTCAAGTTAGCTATGTTCACGATTTCTGCTTCACTTTCTATCTATCTCTAATATATTTCACAGTTATTATAAATACGTTTCACACTCTCTCTTTTTTCTATTATGGTACCAGGTTTCACAATAATCACAATTATATTTCCAATTACTTTTATTTCAGTCAGTTGGTAATGCTTTTTATTCTCTTTATTTTTATTTACTATAAGCAAAAATCTGTTTCTCTGTTTTGTTTTTCTGCTCCAGTTAAGTTGTTTTACTGCACATATTTTTTTTTTCTTGCTTCAGTTAAATTGTTTTTAGTTCGCTCCGTAAGAACACAAGAATTTAGGAAACTTCTTACTTTTATTTCTTGTTTCGTCCTTGGCTTTAACGCTCACTCCCTCAACTTAAATTCACAGGCTGGTGGTCTTCTTTACAAACATCCACACACACACACAGTCCTTGGCACACACACCAAAAAACACAAACACATCAAGAAAAGAATGAAGATTTGGCCTCGTCTTTGTGCTCTTTTATATACGATTGGTGGCAACAATTAGACTGAATGAGCTTTTCCAACTTTTTGTGCCTTGTGATGGTGTGAAGAGGAGAGATGATGGGTTGTTGGTGGATATATTGTACACGGATCAAATCACACTGAGATCACAGACGGGTTACCGGATACACATTGCCTCTGTTACAGCTGTTGTGTTGTTGTTGGTTGGTGAGTCTCGAGTCCTCATAGAAGACCATCAGCTTAGATTTCTGTTGTTACTGCTGTTGCTGCTGTTAATGTTGGTCTCTAGTTCTTATTGTTGTGGTAACCTGACTCAGACCAACAGCTTAGATATCTCTTCTTGCTGCTGTTGTTGTTGTTAATGTTGGTCTCTATTCCTTATAGTTGTGGTAACCTAAATCAGACCAGCAGCTTAGATTTCTGTTGCTGTTGTTGCTGCTGTTATTATTGGTGTGGTTGGTTGGTTGGTGTCGAGACCTTATAGTTTTGGTAACCTGACTCAAACCAGGAGCTTAGTTTTCTGTGTTGTCATAATCTGGAAGTGGATTAGGTGATGTTAAATTAAAATTAATTAAGGGGATGTTTTCTTGTTGGTGAATTGGAAGGTCTGTGTGTGATTCCTCCAAACTATACCACGAATCAGATCACCTATTAGTCTGTTTGCTGGTTTTGTTAGGAGGAATCAGAGACCTTCTTATTCACCAACACAAAAGAACTTAAGGAGGAAGTTTTGTGTTGGTATTTCTGGAGCAACTGAATCCTCCAAACTATTCCAAGCAACAGAACGCCATTATTTTTGCTCTTCTGGTCCTGTTTCCTAGCATACTTTGGAGGAATCATGGCACTCCAATGTACCAAAAAAGAATTACCACCTTAACCTTAACATGAGTACAAGAATTATATCACTTACAAAAATAATTTACAAAAACATAATTCCCTCATATATATACTAATCCTATCTAGCAAAATTGTATAAATAATTGAAGAGGTAAAAAGAAAGGAAAGAGAAGGGTGAGAAATTGGAAGAAAACGAGGAAGGGAATGAGGAAGAAGGGTATATGAAGAAAATGGGAAGAGAGGAAGAGGGAAATATGGAAGGAGATATGAATGAGGAAGAGAAGAAGAATGAAGAATAGGGATATGAGGTAGAGGGGAAGAGGAAGAAGAGGAGAGGAAGAGGAAGAATGAGGAAAAGGAGGAAGAGGAAGAATGAGGAAGAATGAAGAATAGGGGAAGAGGAAGAAGAGGGGAAGATGTAGAATGAGGAAGAGGAAGAATGAGGAAGAGGAGGAATGAGGAAGAAGAAGAGGGGAAGATGTAGAATGAGGAAGAGGAAGAATGAGGAAGAGGAAGAATGAGGAAGAGGAGGAATGAGGAAGATGTAGAATGAGGAAGAAGAAGAATGAGGAAGAGATGAATAAGGAAGAAAAGAAGAATGAAGAATAGGGGAAAAGGAAGAAGAGGGGAAGAGGAAGAAGAGGGTAAGAGGAAGAGGAAGAATGAGGAAGAGACGAATAAGGAAGAAAAGAAGAATGAAGAATGAGGAAGAGGAAGAAAAGGGGAATGAGGAAGAGAGGAAGAGGAAGAATGAGGAAAATTTGATAAGGAAAGGGAGGAAAAGAATGAAAAGGGTAAGAGGAAGAGAAGAATGAGGAAGAGGAGGAAGAGGAAGAATGAGAAAGAAAGAGACGAATAAGGAAGCAAAGAAGAATGAAGAATAGGGGAATGAAGAAAAGATGAAGAATGAGGAAGAGGAAGAATGAGGAAGATGAAGAATGAGGAAGAGGAAGAATGAGGAAAAGGAAGAATGAAGAATAGGGAAATGAGGCGGAAGAGGAAGAATGAGAATGAGAAAGAGGAAGAATGAGAGAGGAAGTATGAGAAAGAGGAAGAATGAGAAAGAGGAAGAATGAGAAAGAGGAAGAATGAAAAAGAGGAAGAATGAAGAAGAGGAAGAATGGGGAAGAGGAAGAATGAGGAAGAGGGAAATATTGAAGAGGAAGAGATGAATAAGGAAGAAAAGAAGAATGAAGAATAGGGGAAGAGGAAGAATGAGGAAGAGGAAGAAGAGGGTAATGAGGAAGAGGGGAAAAGAATGAAAAGGGTAAGAGGAAGAATGAGGAAGAATGAGGAAGAGGAAGACCACTCACTACAGCTGCGGCATCTGCAAAGAGAGGTAACACAGGATCAATATGGCTAACCTCTCTCTCTCTCTCTCTCTCTCTCTCTCTCTCTCTCTCTCTCTCTCTCTCCTATACACCAAAATTATGCCCTTCACATTCACTAACCTCTCTCTCTCTCTCTCTCTCTCTCTCTCTCCTACCAATATTATGCCCTTCACATGCACTAACCTCTCTCTCTCTCTCTCTCTCTCTCTCTCTCTCTCTCACCAAAATTATGCCCTTCACATGCACTTATAACCTCTCTCTCTCTCTCTCTCTCTCTCTCTCTCTCTCTCTCTCTCTCTCTCTCTCTCTCTCTCTCTCTCCTTCACATACACACATTCCTAACCCACCCTATATACCTCTCATACCTACATTCATCTTACCTACCTACCTACTTATAAATCTACCAACCTATCAATGTCATAGATGCATTCTTTCGTACCTACCTACTTGCAGTCATCCTACCTACTTATTTACCTACCTACCTACCTACCTATCTACCTACCCCATGCCCCTGTCCTACTTGCAGTCATCCTACCTACTCATCTACCTACCTACCTACCCCATGAACCTGTCATACTTGCAGTCTTTCTACCTACTTATCTACCTACCTACCTAACTACCTACCCCTGTCATACGTGTATAGTCTTCCTACCTACTTACCTACCTACCTACCTACATACACAACATACATACATACATACATACAAAACAAACCCATTCACTGCTTCGAAATGAGCCTGAAACAATATGGTGAGGTGAGCAATACAAACATTCAAACAAGTCCAAACTCTATAAGATGTTTTATGAATACCTGCCCTGAGTCTTATCTTATTCCACCCACCACCACCACCACCACAATCACAGGGCTCTTACTTAATTAAGGACCCTGTGATTATTTATGAGAATTGGAGGCTTCTGATTCTTCCTGACTATGCCACGAAACAACCTCCTTCTATATAGGTGTGTGTGTGTGTGTTTCGTGGCAATATTTGAAAGACTCATTTACCTCCAATTTTCTGACTACATCACAGGGTCCCTTAACATTCTAAGCATCTCTGCATTGCGTTCCCCCCCCGAAAAAAAAGTTTGGTTTGGCAAGGAAGTAGAGGGAGTGCATAAAAGTGGGTCATGGGAGGTCAGGTCAAGTATCGAAGTGGGTAATGGGAGGTCAGGTCAAGTTTTCGAAGTGGGTCAGCAGAGGTCAGTTCACATAGAGATCAACAGAGGTCAGGTCACAAGTGAATGTAGGTCAACAGAAGTCAGGTCATTTGTGGAAGTGGGTCAACGGAGGTCAGGTCAAGTATCGAAGTGGGTCAGCTTAGGTCAGGTAGAGGGGAGACGAGGATCGAGGGCGTAACAGGCTCAACCACCCACCCACCCATCAGAGGCTAATGACGTCAGGTGGGGGTTAATTAGCCTCACCCCCACACCAGGTAATTACAGGTGAGGCGGAAAGATTAGCTTATACAGACGCCTACCTACCCAAGGAAAGGTTACCCCCAGCCTCAACTGTCTGTTTAGATGTCTGGTTGTGTGTGTTTGTCTGGCTGTGTGTCTGTTTGTCTGTCTGTCTGGATGTGTGTCTGTTTGTCTGTCTGTCTGGCTGTGTGTCTGTGTCTGTGCTTCTGGCATTCCTTGGTCGTGTCTGTGTTTTGATTGTGTCTGATTGGGTTGTGTCTGTGTTTTGGTTGTGTTTGAGAGTCTGTGTAGGTGTGTTTGTTTATTTGGTTGGTTGTGTCTGTGTCTGGTTGTGTGTGTCTGTCTGTCTGGGTAGTTCTGTTTGCCTGTGTGTCTGTCTGAGTAGTTTATAATTACAAATTTAACAGACTACTGATTCCTTCAACCAAATCCCAACAACGAATAACCAGACAGACACACAACACAACACACTTTTTTACAGGGCAATGTCTCAAAGCAGGAAATCAACTTGTCAAAACCATAATTATGTGAAATGACTTTGTTTTTTCCTTTTGGTCGGTCTGAACTGTTGTGTGTGTGAGGTGAAATGGGAGTTTTATCACGCTATACTCATACACGGAAGAAGAATTGGTGTGGCTGATAATATAAACATAATAATAATTCATCTGACCAATATCACCACCGCTATGCATACTAACTAAAAATCTTATATGTCATTAACAAATCTTCTGTCTGGCCACCAAAAACTTGCTATTATTATTATTATTATTATCATTATTATTATTATGACCGGTATTATTATTATTATTATTATTATGACCGGTATTATTATTATTATTACCGGTAGTACTATTATTATTATTATTATTATTAAATCACTGACGGTACAGAATAGCAGATATAACCTTTACTCATCTCACCACCACCACCATCAACCAGTCAGACCCGAATCATAACACTAGATTAAACACACACAAACACACAGACAGACACACAAAACAAACATCAACAAAACATTTATTTACAGGCCGAAATTTCTGGTCACGATTTACTTTGTTTTGGTTTTTGTAATTTTATTTGTTTTGTTTAGATCATGGCGAATATTTAGTGGTATATATATAGTGATGTAGTAAGAAAAATTGGAGATAAATGAGTCCTTCAAATATTGCCACGAAACACATGCACACACCTATAGGGAAGGAGCTTGTGTGTGTGTGTGTGTGTGTGTGTGTGTGTGTGTGTGTGTGTGTGTGTGTGTGTGTGTAAAAGATGAAAATGGAAGTGTCGTAGTGTGTGTGTGTGTGTGCGTGTGTGTGTGTGTGTGTGTGTGTTTGTGTTTGTGTGTGTGTGTGTGTGTGTGTGTGTGTGTGTGTGTGTGTGTGTGTGTGTGTGTGTGTGTGTGTAAAAGATGAAAATGGAAGTGTCGTAGAGTGAGTGAGTGAGTGTGTGTGTGTGTGTAAAAAATGAAAATGGAAGTGTTGTAATGTGTGTGTATGTGTGAGTGTGTGTGCAAAGG
The DNA here is from genome assembly GCA_033782935.1 of Petrolisthes cinctipes. Lineage (NCBI taxonomy): Eukaryota > Metazoa > Arthropoda > Malacostraca > Decapoda > Porcellanidae > Petrolisthes > Petrolisthes cinctipes. The sequence goes on from JAWQEG010007178.1 coordinate 43,467, forward strand.
AAGTGAAGGGAGTATCCTGTATAGATCTGAATTAAGGGGGTAATACAGTGTTGGTAAAAGTACAGTATATCATTCCCTTAAAAGATAACTGTTGGTGGCGATGCATACTTGGTGTACTGAGTTTCCTTCCCTCGTCATTCATCACACCTTGGAGCCTGCACACACACACACACACACACACACACACACACACACACACACACACACATAACATAACTAAAGCACTGTCTTGTAATTTTGTTAGTGCATAATATGATTGTTAGATGATGAGAATTTATCTTATCCTTCAAGAAGCACTGAGTTATTGTGACAGGACTTTTTGCCGCCGACTGTACGTTAGTTATGATATATGCGCGGCGCTGATGCATGGCTTGTGAATGGGCCCTCATGCATTAAAAAAAAAAAAAAAAAAAAAAAAAAAAAAAAAAAAAATAATAATAATAATAATAATAACACCTTCCTAACACCGGACACTGAGGCAGTTGTGTATTCATTTTTATTGTAGCATGTTAGATTCGAGGCAAAAACTTCTGTCATGCACATAACTCAGAGCTTCTTGAAGGATAATACAAATTCACATCATTGGGCAAACACATTCACTAACAGATTTACAATACCCAAGGGGGAAAACTAATAAACATCTCTGCATGGTTTTTCAGTTCATGAGTCTGTGAAGCTTATATATTTCCATAGTGTGATACTGTACACTCGTGATATATTTTTTCTGACCAGAGTGTGAGGAGCAGAAAGCTTCGAATCGCCTGCTATTGCTCATTTCCCCACCCAGTACACCTATAGAGGCTGAGTTCGAATGCAGGGTATGTGTATGTGTGTGTGTGTGTGTGTGTGTGTGTGTGTGTGTGTGTGTGTGTGTGTGTGTGTGTGTGGTGCCTGCCGTTCGTCTCTGGTCAGAAATTATGTATCACGAGAGTACTTCATGACTTGGCAGATGTGACGATGGTACTTTTATCGTCTACTGTACCTCCCTACCTACCTACCTCACCTCGATAGTACCATGTAACCTTGTGAATATTTCATGTAGGTACAGTTGGACACATGAATGGATGGTACAGCCCAAGTGAAAGATGGTCAATTTCTCTCAATATCAAGTTCCTTAGTGCCAAATAGGAGACACCACCAGGGGCAGAAGTCAGTATTGAGGATGGTAATAAAAAGCAACTACCTGATAATAGACACTGGTTACTCAAATGGGACAAGTATCTTTCACCTGGGCTGTACCACCCATTCATGTGTCCAACTGTACCCCTTTGGTCTAGCATATACAGCCAGGCTATCACTTTGCTGCACCGCGTCTCAGTAGCGAAAAACACACTTTATAACATTACCCTTTCACTCACTCCAACACTAAAATGAAAGTTCGTATGTAGCACACTAAGTTAGCTTTAATGTGTAATACTTTGTCTTAAACATACACATAAAACCCTGGATCTATGTTCCCAAATATAAAATAATAATAATAATATCAATTCTCCTACCAACACATATTTTCCTTTCACTCACTCCAACACTAATATAAAAGTTCGTATGTACCACACTAAGTTAGCTTTAATGTGTAATACTTTGTCTTAAACATACACATACATAAAACCCTGCATCTATGTTCCCAAATATAAAATAATAATATCAATCCTCCTACCATCACATATTTTCCTGAGAGCAGAGCACAGAGGAATTCAGGTCCACTCACACACTGGGGAGGAGCAGAGTGCAGTACGTCCTCCTTCCACAACAGCCAGTCAGCTACTGAGACTTGACACACTCCGTGGCACTGACATATGTCAACACAGACACACGCACACACACATACACATACATACACACGGACAGGGCCAAGTCAGTGTGTGGGGAGGATGCCAGAGGGAGGGAGGGAGGGAGGGAAGGGGGGGCAGTGCATGCATGGCTAGTGTCGAATCTCACACACACACACACACACACACACACACACACACACACAACCTCCCCTGATTCTCACACCTCTCAACACACACACACACACACAACCTCCTCTGATTCTCACACCTCTCAACACACACACACACACACACACACACACACACACACACACACACACACACACACACACACACACACACACACACACACACACACACACACACACACACACACACACACACACACACACACACACACACACACACACACACACACACACACACACACACACACACACACACACACACACACACACACACACACACACACACACACACACACACACACACACACACACACCACACACACACACACACACACACACACACACACACACACACACACACACACACACACACACACACACACACACACACACACACACACACACACACACACACACACACACACACACACACACACACACACACACACACACACACACACACACACACACACACACACACACACACACACACACACACACACACACACACACACACACACACACACACACACACACACACACACACACACACACACACACACACACACACACACACACACACACACACACACACACACACACACACACACACACACACACACACACACACACACACACACACACACACACACACACACACACACACACACACACACACACACACACACACACACACACACACACACACACACACACACACACACACACACACACACACACACACACACACACACACACACACACACACACACACACACACACACACACACACACACACACACACACACACACACACACACACACACACACACACACACACACGGACAAATCATGGGATAAAAAAAAATACGAAGGAGAAATGAGTCGGGACAGAAGAGAAACGAGTCTTGCTACAAGTTAAAAGGAAGGAGGGAAGAAAGTTGGGATAAACAATGTGAAACTATGAGCTGTGTTGTTGTGATGTGTTGTGTTAAATTGGAAGGCTACTGATTCCTCCTAACTATGCCAGAAGACAAACACTCTCAATGGTACTAATAGAGGGACCTAGCTGTTTCCTGACATATATAGAGTTTGGAGAAATGACACACCTTCCAATTCAACAACAAGAGAATCTCCCCATTAATTAAGAGTTTTCTGTATTGTTTTCTGTATTTTTGTGATCCTACCTAGATGGTGTTCTATATATCATGTCAAGTAATATTTAAAAGGAGGTAGGTAATTCACTTTTGTTACATTGGAGACGAGTGCCATGATTCCTCCAAAATATGCCAGGAAACAGGTCCAGATGAACAAAATTAATTAATGGTGTTCTGTTGCTTGGAATAGTTTAGAGGAATCAGTTGCTCCAGATTTACCACACACTGAATTTCCTCCGTTAAAAATTGAGACGAAAAAAAAAAAAAAAAAAAAACACACACACACACATACACACACACACACACACACACACACACACACACACACACACACACACACACACACACACATTCCTTTTCAGTCGTTATCTCTTCATTTTTCTTTTTTTTTTTTTTTATTTACTTATTTTTATTTTTATTCGTATATCCTGCTTAGGTCACTGTGTTTCTTTCTGTTGTTCATGCCAAGTAATAATTAAAATGTAAGAAGAAATAAAAACACATTTATTTACAGTTATTGTCTTATTGTCTTATTGTCTTATTGTCTTAT
>JAWQEG010007179.1:0-12500 GCA_033782935.1 Petrolisthes cinctipes
ATAGGGAGCCCTGCAGTTGGGGGTTCCCTGAAGGTTCTATTGTTCAACGCCAGGTCCATCCGAAACAAGTTTTTGGAACTGCGGGCCCTCGTTGCGACAGAGGAACCCGAGATGGTGGCCATAACGGAGTCATGGTTGAGAACCTCAGACAGAGATCTTGAAGGGGAATTCGTCATTCCAGGCTACCAACTCTTCCACAAAGATAGAGAGGACAGAGGGGGTGGTGGTGTGCTGTTGTATGTAAAGAACTCCATCAAATCGATGACCTGCAACATCACATCGAACCACGAGCTCCTTGGAGTTGACCTAGAAATAGGCACTGCAAAATACAGAACCCTGCTGCTTTATAGACCCCCTGGACAACTCAATGAGATGGACAGGGACCTATACCAGTTGCTGGGTGAACTAGTGGACGGCAGGGTGTGCATCCTTATGGGGGACTTCAACACACATGTTGACTGGGAAACCAGAGAGCCCTCTGCCGAGAACACACCACTCTTGGAGTTTGTAAATGATGAATTCCTCACTCAATGGGTAAGGGAGCCAACAAGAGGTGCTAACATACTCGACTTGGTCCTCACCTCCGAGGATGACATCATTCAAGACCTCTCTGTAAATGAAGAAATAGGTGGAAGCGACCACAAGCTTATAAGATTTTCAGTTAAGGTCCCTAATATGGAGTCCGTGACCCCGGTGCATAGAAAATTAGACATGGGGAGAGCGGACTTTGCAGGTCTTCGTGAAGGCGTTGCTGAAATGGAACTAGAGGAGGGAGAGAGTGCTGATGATCTGTGGAGGTCATTCTTGTCTTCCTTCATGGAACTTCAGTCGCACTTTATTCCTCTGAAGGGAACAGGTCAGAAGTTCATTCAACCGAAGTGGTTTAATCGGGAAATCCGTAACCTACTAAGGGAGAGGAGAACTGCGTATCGTCGAGCGAAGGCATCTGGGGACTTTGACGGTCATAGAAGACTGAATCGAAACGTGAAGTCCAAAATAAGGGCGGCTAAGCGTGCTGAGGAGGTCCGTGTGGCTAGACTCTGCAAAGAGAACCCCAAGGAGTTTTTCAGTTATGTGAATGGCCGTAAACCAATCCGACGCAGGATCGGTCCCTTGGTGAATGAGGATGGAGCATTGATGCACTCTGATGCAGAAAATGCTAACCTCTTAAATGAGTACTTCTCTTCAGTGTTCTCTGAGGAGAGTGGTCCCATTCCCGAACCTTTGGACTCCTTCAGTGAGAAGTTGGAGTCAATGGTCTTCACCCAAGAAGAAATCGAGAGAAAAATAATTGAATTAAAAGCAAACAAGTCCCCCGGTCCGGATGGGTTCTTACCTAGAGTGTTGAAAGAAGTGCATGGTGAAGTATCACGGCACCTGTGCATGGTCTTCAACATGGTAATCCAGACTGGATGCGTTCCTAGAGACTGGCGTGAGGCAGAGGTGACTCCTATCTTCAAGAAGGGAGATGCTAGCCAACCGTCAATCTACAGACCCATCAGTTTAACCTCGATAGTCTGTAAACTCATGGAGAGCATCATGGTGGACAAAATAACAGCACACTTAGAATCAAATTTGCTACTGAGGGGTTCCCAGCATGGGTTCCGGCAGCACCGGTCATGCCTCACAAATCTGGTGGAATTCTTCCATTTTGTTTTCAGTGAGCATGATCGGGATAAAGCGGTCGATGTTGTCTACTTAGACTTTCAGAAAGCCTTTGATAAGGTACCCCACCGCCGCCTCCTTCGGAAAGTGCGTGCACTGGGCATAGACGGAAATGTGGCAAATTGGATAGAGAACTGGCTAAGTGACAGACGGCAGCGGGTGGTAGTGAATGGACAGGCTTCAGAGTGGGTGCCCGTTACTAGCGGTGTTCCCCAAGGTTCTGTTCTGGGACCACTACTGTTTATCATCTATGTTAATGACGTGGATGGTGACATGGTTGCCAAGATTTCCAAATTCGCCGATGATACTAAGCTTGGTATGAATGTCGCGAAAGAAGGAAATACTACCCGCTTACAAGAAGATCTTAGGAAGATCGGGGAGTGGTCTGACACGTGGCAAATGCCATTTAACGTGAACAAATGCAAAGTTATGCATATAGGCCACAGAAACCCCCGAACAGAGTATAACCTTAAGGGCAATGCTCTCGTAAGCACTGATACTGAGAAAGACTTGGGTGTAACTATCACCAGTGACCTCAAGTTCTCAAAGCAGTGTATTGAGGCTGAGAAGAAAGCCCAAAGGATGTTAGGGTACATAAAGCGACAGTTTGGATACCGGAACAAGGAGATAGTACTTTGTCTGTACAATTCCCTTGTCCGACCGCACCTGGAGTATGCAGTCCAGTTTTGGAGTCCTTCTTACCGGAAGGATATCGCGAGATTGGAACGAGTGCAAGCCAGGGCAACCAAACTTATACCCTCTCTTAGACACAAGAGCTATAAAGATCGGTTGGTAGAACTCGACCTGTTCTCTTTGGAAACCCGGAGACTGCGTGGTCAGCTTATCGAAGTGTTTAAAATACTACGAGGCTTTGACAATGTAGACTACAGGGACATTTTCCAACTCAGTGAGGGCACAACCAGGAATCATGGCTACAAACTTGAACTAAAGCGATACAACCGTGATCTGTGTGGTAAGTTCTTTACATACAGCATCTGCGGTACTTGGAACGCGCTTCCTGCTGATGTGGTCAACAGCAACTCTGTGGATCAGTTCAAGTCCAGATTAGACAAAGCCTTAAACCACCGTCTAGGTGTTTAAGCCGTTGTGCGAGTGTTCCTTGATGGTTTCACATGACACATTCGAGGACGGTCGCCTACTTGCGCAACTAAACCCACAGGTACCCTCTTTGTATGGATCGTAAGGTCCCCTAGGGTACTTCTTTTCCTTGTAACTTGTAACTCTCTCTCTCTCTCTCTCTCTCTCTCTCTCTCTCTCTCTCAATTTCACACACACATTGACTCAAAACACCAATACACACACACTCTCTCTCTCTCTCTCTCTCTCTCTCTCTCTCAAACATTCTTTCCTCTTCCTCACTTCCTCCTCTTCCCATTCTCTCTCTCTCTCTCTCTCTCTCTCTCTCTCTCTCTCTCTCTTTTTTTTTTTTTTTTTTACTTCCATTTATCGGCTGTTATTTCTTTATTCCTTTCTTTTATCGCATTTTTCTCTTTCCTTCTTTACCGTGTATCGCTTTGCAGTGTGTGTGTGTGTGTGTGTGTGTGTGTGTGTGTCAATATTGGGGTTTTACAGTCGATGTGTTTTGTTTGTGTGTTTGTTTATCTATGTGTGTGTGTGTGTGTGTTTGTTTTACTTCGACGTGTGTGTGTGTGTATTATTACCATTCTATCTCTCTCTATATCTCTATATCTCTCTCTCTCTCTCTCTCTCTCTCTCTCTCTCTCTCTCTCTCACCATCATCATCATCATCACTATCTCTCTCTCTCTCTCACACACACACACACACACACACACATCATCTCTCTCGCTCTCTCTCTCTCTCTCTCTCTCTCTCTCTCTCTCTCTCTCTTTTATCTTTATTGCCTATCTTTATTTCCTTTCTTTATTGGGCCTAACATTCGCATACATACATACATTCTTTTCTTTTCTCTTCTCTCTCTCTTCCTATCTTTATTATTCTCTTTCTCTCTTCCTATCTTTATCGTTCTCTTTCTATTCCTTCTTTATCTTCTCTTCCCTCTATTCTATTTTAACATTACTTTGTGTGTGTTGTTTTCATTTCTCTCTCTCTCTCTCTCTCTCTCTCTCTCTCTCTCTCTCTCTCATACACACACACACATCATCACTATCCCTCTCTTTCTCTCTCTCTCTTTCTCTCACATACACACACACACACATTCTCTCTCTCTCTCTCTCTCTCTCTCTCTCTCTCTCTCTCTCTCTCTCTCTCTCTCTCCCTCCACATACATACATCATCTCTCTCTCTCTCTCTCTCTCTCTCTCTCTCTCTCTCTCTCTCTCTCTGTCATACACACACACAGATCATCACTATCCCTCTCTCTCTCTCTCTCTCTCTCTCTCTCTCTCATACACACACACACATCATCACTATCTCTCTCTCTCTCTCTCTCTCTCCACACACACACACACATCATCACTCTCTCTCTCTCTCTCTCTCTCTCTCTCTCTCATAGAAAATTAGACATGGGGAGAGCGAACTTTGCAGGTCTTCGTGAAAGCGTTGCTGAAATGGAACTAGAAGAGGGAGAGAGTGCTGATGATCTGTGGAGGTCATTCTTGTCTTCCTTCATGGAACTTCAGTCGTGCTTTATTCCTCTGAAGGGAACAGGTCAGAAGTTCATTCAACCTAAGTGGTTTAATCGGGAAATCCGTAACCTACTAAGGGAGAGGAGAACTGCGTATCGTCGAGCGAAGGCATCTGGGGACTTTGACGGTCATAGAAGACTGAATCGAAACGTGAAGTCCAAAATAAGGGCGGCTAAGCGTGCTGAGGAGGTCCGTGTGGCTAGACTCTGCAAAGAGAACCCCAAGGAGTTTTTCAGTTATGTGAATGGCCGTAAACCAATCCGACGCAGGATCGGTCCCTTGGTGAATGAGGATGGAGCATTGATGCACTCTGATGCAGAAAATGCTAACCTCTTAAATGAGTATTTCTCTTCAGTGTTCTCTGAGGAGAGTGGTCCCATTCCCGAACCTTTGGACTCCTTCAGTGAGAAGTTGGAGTCAATGGTCTTCACCCAAGAAGAAATTGAGAGAAAAATAATCGAATTAAAAGCAAACAAGTCCCCCGGTCCGGATGGGTTCTTACCTAGAGTGTTGAAAGAAGTGCATGGTGAAGTATCACGGCACCTGTGCATGGTCTTCAACATGGTAATCCAGACTGGATGCGTTCCTAGAGACTGGCGTGAGGCAGAGGTGACTCCTATCTTCAAGAATGGAGATGCTAGCCAACCGTCAAACTACAGACCCATCAGTTTAACCTCGATAGTCTGTAAACTCATGGAGAGCATCATGGTGGACAAAATAACAGCACACTTAGAATCAAATTTGCTACTGAGGGGTTCCCAGCATGGGTTCCGGCAGCACCGGTCATGCCTCACAAATCTGGTGGAATTCTTCCATTTTGTTTTCAGTGAGCATGATCGGGATAAAGCGGTCGATGTTGTCTACTTAGACTTTCAGAAAGCCTTTGATAAGGTACCCCACCGCCGCCTCCTTCGGAAAGTGCGTGCACTGGGCATAGACGGAAATGTGGCAAATTGGATAGAGAACTGGCTAAGTGACAGACGGCAGCGGGTGGTAGTGAATGGACAGGCTTCAGAGTGGGTGCCCGTTACTAGCGGTGTTCCCCAAGGTTCTGTTCTGGGACCACTACTGTTTATCATCTATGTTAATGACGTGGATGGTGACATGGTTGCCAAGATTTCCAAATTCGCCGATGATACTAAGCTTATGAATGTCGCGAAAGAAGGAAATACTACCCGCTTACAAGAAGATCTTAGGAAGATCGGGGAGTGGTCTGACACGTGGCAAATGCCATTTAACGTGAACAAATGCAAAGTTATGCATATAGGCCACAGAAACCCCCGAACAGAGTATAACCTTAAGGGCAATGCTCTCGTAAGCACTGATACTGAGAAAGACTTGGGTGTAACTATCACCAGCGACCTCAAGTTCTCAAAGCAGTGTATTGAGGCTGAGAAGAAAGCCCAAAGGATGTTAGGGTACATAAAGCGACAGTTTGGATACCGGAACAAGGAGATAGTACTTTGTCTGTACAATTCCCTTGTCCGACCGCACCTGGAGTATGCAGTCCAGTTTTGGAGTCCTTCTTACCGAAAGGATATCGCTAGATTGGAACGAGTGCAAGCCAGGGCAACCAAACTTATACCCTCTCTTAGACACAAGAGCTATAAAGAGCGGTTGGTAGAACTCGATCTGTTCTCTTTGGAAACCCGGAGACTGCGTGGTCAGCTTATCGAAGTGTTTAAAATACTACGAGGCTTTGACAATGTAGACTACAGGGACATTTTCCAACTCAGTGAGGGCACAACCAGGAATCATGGCTACAAACTTGAACTGAAGCGATACAACCGTGATCTGTGTGGTAAGTTCTTTACATACAGCATCTGCGGTACTTGGAACGCGCTTCCTGCTGATGTAGTCAACAGCAACTCTGTGGATCAGTTCAAGTCCAGATTAGACAAAGCCTTAAACCACCGTCTAGGTGTTTAAGCCGTTGTGCGAGTGTTCCTTGATGGTTTCACATGACACATTCGAGGACGGTCGCCTACTTGCGCAACTAAACCCACAGGTACCCTCTTTGTATGGATCGTAAGGTCCCCTAGGGTACTTCTTTTCCTTGTAACTCCTTGTAACTCTCCACACACACATACATCATCTCTCTCTCTCTCTCTCTCTCTCTCTCTCTCTCTCTCATATAGGGTGTATCGCGACGTATATCATTAAATTACACCAGAGATATAAAACATAATTTAGAGTATATTTTGTTGTATAAAGTATGGTGTGTGTGATCTCAGTAAAGTACAATGAATACTGATAACAACTATTTTAACTTGTGTTGTCAAATGTCGGTGAGCTTCAGAGGGAGTGGAAGCCTAATATGGTTTTCACACCAAAGAGACCTTATTTATTTCATATTAATAAGTTTTATCAGGATTGTAATATTTATATGATGTTCTATAACGTACATTCAATCATATTTTCAATGCAGAATGATAATACCAGACCTGTAGAAATAATATTCAACGAAATATGATTAATATCTTTTGATGGTTAGGTAAACTCTACCGACATAATACCAGCTGTAAGTCTTACCATTTCTCTACCTTTCACGGATTTTCTTCTTATACAGGCCTGGTATTATCCCTCTGCATTGAAAATATGATTCAATGTACAGTCGGCAAAAAAAGTTTCGTTACCACCCCTACGTTAATTTTACCATGGGTAAGCCCGGTAGGGTTGGTACTGCACACACTGGGCAGCTGTTGGTACTCGTGTCATCCGGGACATGCTGGACGGGAATTGTCATTGCCCCGGCAGTGTCAACTTTTTTATATCAAAAGTTTAGCTGATTTTAAATTAAATTTTGAGTGTTAAAGAACTCTTACTATTTAACTATTCATTATTAAACATAAGGAAATGCGTTTTGAGTATTTTAGAACAAGAATAACCGTGAAATACCCAGAAAAAATAGCACTGGCTGCAAGAACGTCATTCCTGCTTGGCTGGCCATGACACACTGAGGGACAGGGGCCAGGGGCACGGACTTATTATGAAGGACGGAGGGTGGTGGAGGTACCACACTCACCAGTCAGGCGTACCAACATTACATCACACTGTTTTAGGGATGGTAACGAAACTTAAATATTACAATCATAATAAAACTTATTAATATGAAATAAATAAGTCCTCTTTGGTGTGAAAACCATATTATTCTTCCACTCCCTCTGAAGCTCACCGACATTTGACAACACAAGTTAAAATAGTTGTTATCAGTATTCATTGTACTTTACTGAGATCACACACACCATACTTTATACAACAAAATATACTCTAAATTATGTTTTATATCTCTGGTGTAATTTAATGATATACGTCACGATACACCCTGTATATACACACACACACACATCATCTCTCTCTCTCTCTCTCTCTCTCTCTCTCTCTCTCTCTCTCTCTCTCTCTCTCTTCAAACACACACACATACACAGTCTCTATATATCTTTCTCTATCACACACATACACAGTTTCTCTCTCTCTCTCTCTCTCTCTCTCTCTCTCTCTCTCTCTCTCTCTCTCTCTGTGTGTGTGTCTGTGTTGATTACAGGTAAAATGTGTGTGTGTGTGTGTGTGTGTTGATTACAGGTAAAATGTGTGTGTGTGTGTGTGTGTGTGTTGATTACAGGTAAAATGTGTGTGTGTGTGTTTGTTGATTACAGGTAAAATGTGTGTGTGTGTGTGTGTGTTGATTACAGGTAAAATGTGAGTGTGTGTGTGTGTGTGTGTGTGTATGCGTTGATTGGAGGTAAAATGTCTCACGCATAAATTCTCACGCCTCGTAAAATCTTGGCGGGTCAGAGAGAGAGAGAGAGAGAGAGAGAGAGGAGGAAAGAGAAGTCATGTGCAGATGTATGGAATGAAAAAATGGAGAGAGAGAGAGAGAGAGAGAGAGAGAGAGAGAGAGAGAGAGAGATGGGAGGGAAGGATGTGTTGGAAAGAGAGAGAGAGTTACAAGGAGTTACAAGGAAAAGAAGTACCCTAGGGGACCTTACGATCCATACAAAGAGGGTACCTGTGGGTTTAGTTGCGCAAGTAGGCGACCGTCCTCGAATGTGTCATGTGAAACCATCAAGGAACACTCGCACAACGGCTTAAACACCTAGACGGTGATTTAAGGCTTTGTCTAATCTGGACTTGAACTGATCCACAGAGTTGCTGTTGACTACATCAGCAGGAAGCGCGTTCCAAGTACCGCAGATGCTGTATGTAAAGAACTTACCACACAGATCACGGTTGTATCGCTTCAGTTCAAGTTTGTAGCCATGATTCCTGGTTGTGCCCTCACTGAGTTGGAAAATGTCCCTGTAGTCTACATTGTCAAAGCCTCGTAGTATTTTAAACACTTCGATAAGCTGACCACGCAGTCTCCGGGTTTCCAAAGAGAACAGGTCGAGTTCTACCAACCGATCTTTATAGCTCTTGTGTCTATGAGAGGGTATAAGTTTGGTTGCCCTGGCTTGCACTCGTTCCAATCTCGCGATATCCTTTCGGTAAAAAGGACTCCAAAACTGGACTGCATACTCCAGGTGCGGTCGGACAAGGGAATTGTACAGACAAAGTACTATCTCCTTGTTCCGGTATCCAAACTGTCGCTTTATGTACCCTAACATCCTTTGGGCTTTCTTCTCAGCCTCAATACACTGCTTTGAGAACTTGAGGTCACTGGTGATAGTTACACCCAAGTCTTTCTCAGTATCAGTGCTTACGAGAGCATTGCCCTTAAGGTTATACTCTGTTCGGGGGTTTCTGTGGCCTATATGCATAACTTTGCATTTGTTCACGTTAAATGGCATTTGCCACGTGTCAGACCACTCCCCGATCTTCCTAAGATCTTCTTGTAAGCGGGTAGTATTTCCTTCTTTCGCGACATTCATACCAAGCTTAGTATCATCGGCGAATTTGGAAATCTTGGCAACCATGTCACCATCCACGTCATTAACATAGATGATAAACAGTAGTGGTCCCAGAACAGAACCTTGGGGAACGCCGCTAGTAACGGGCACCCACTCTGAAGCTTGTCCATTCACTACCACCCGCTGCCGTCTGTCACTTAGCCAGTTCTCTATCCAATTTGCCACATTTCCGTCTATGCCCAGTGCACGCACTTTCCGAAGGAGGCGGCGGTGGGGTACCTTATCAAAGGCTTTCTGAAAGTCTAAGTAGACAACATCGACCGCTTTATCCCGATCATGCTCACTGAAAACAAAATGGAAGAATTCCACCAGATTTGTGAGGCATGACCGGTGCTGCCGGAACCCATGCTGGGAACCCCTCAGTAGCAAATTTGATTCTAAGTGTGCTGTTATTTTGTCCACCATGATGCTCTCCATGAGTTTACAGACTATCGAGGTTAAACTGATGGGTCTGTAGTTTGACGGTTGGCTAGCATCTCCCTTCTTGAAGATAGGAGTCACCTCTGCCTCACGCCAGTCTCTAGGAACGCATCCAGTCTGGATTACCATGTTGAAGACCATGCACAGGTGCCGTGATACTTCACCATGCACTTCTTTCAACACTCTAGGTAAGAACCCATCCGGACCGGGGGACTTGTTTGCTTTTAATTCGATTATTTTTCTCTCGATTTCTTCTTGGGTGAAGACCATTGACTTCAACTTCTCACTGAAGGAGTCCAAAGGTTCGGGAATGGGACCACTCTCCTCAGAGAACACTGAAGAGAAATACTCATTTAAGAGGTTAGCATTTTCTGCATCAGAGTGCATCAATGCTCCATCCTCATTCACCAAGGGACCGATCCTGCGTCGGATTGGTTTACGGCCATTCACATAACTGAAAAACTCCTTGGGGTTCTCTTTGCAGAGTCTAGCCACACGGACCTCCTCAGCACGCTTAGCCGCCCTTATTTTGGACTTCACGTTTCGATTCAGTCTTCTATGACCGTCAAAGTCCCCAGATGTCTTCGCTCGACGATACGCAGTTCTCCTCTCCCTTAGTAGGTTACGGATTTCCCGATTAAACCACTTAGGTTGAATGAACTTCTGACCTGTTCCCTTCAGAGGAATAAAGCGCGACTGAAGTTCCATGAAGGAAAACAAGAATGACCTCCACAGATCATCAGCACTCTCTCCCTCCTCTAGTTCCATTTCAGCAACACTTTCACGAAGACCTGCAAAGTTCGCTCTCCCCATGTCTAATTTTCTATGCACCGGGGTCACGGACTCCATATTAGGGACCTTAACTGAAAATCTTATAAGCTTGTGGTCGCTTCCACCTATTTCTTCGTTTACAGAGAGGTCTTGAATGATGTCATCCTCTGAGGTGAGGACCAAGTCGAGTATGTTAGCACCTCTTGTTGGCTCCCTTACCCATTGAGTGAGGAATTCATCATTTACAAACTCCAAGAGTGGTGTGTTCTCGGCAGAGGGCTCTCTGGTTTCCCAGTCAACATGTGTGTTGAAGTCCCCCATAAGGATGCACACCCTGCCGTCCACTAGTTCACCCAGCAACTGGTATAGGTCCCTGTCCATCTCATTGAGTTGTCCAGGGGGTCTATAAAGCAGCAGGGTTCTGTATTTTGCAGTGCCTATTTCTAGGTCAACTCCAAGGAGCTCGTGGTTCGATGTGATGTTGCAGGTCATCGATTTGATGGAGTTCTTTACATACAACAGCACACCACCACCCCCTCTGTCCTCTCTATCTTTGTGGAAGAGTTGGTAGCCTGGAATCACGAATTCCCCTTCAAGATCTCTGTCTGAGGTTCTCAACCATGACTCCGTTATGGCCACCATCTCGGGTTCCTCTGTCGCAACGAGGGCCCGCAGTTCCAAAAACTTGTTTCGGATGGACCTGGCGTTGAACAATAGAACCTTCAGGGAACCCCCAACTGCAGGGCTCCCTATACTCCTCCGTTTCCCGGTTTGGTCATTGTCTTGGTAGTGCTGGGGATATCCTTCTTCAGGATCTCAGCGAATGTCTTCTCTGGGGTCACTCTAGCATAGCGACGAGGGCTCTCCTCCACGCTCGGTCGAGTGCTCCTGAGACATCGTCGGACGGCGTCTTCCATTAATTTGGAAAGCACTTCTTTCCCCTTTAGTGAGAGATGTGTGCCATCCCTCTGGTAGAGGTCGTCTCTACCAAAGAGTGAGGTGTAGGGGTCCACAAAGAACACCCCCTCGGCAGTACACAAATCAGCCAGGCGCTGATTTACTGCAATGTTCTTTGACAGAGCAGTCCCTAAAGGGCCTCTCCTTGGGAGCATGCCGACAACTACCCTTCTGCGGGTTTTTAACCCACAGTCATCTACTGCACCGAGCACATCCGAGAGGACTCCTTCGGTCATGCCTACTCTACCATTTCTCAGGTAGATGTCATTACCACTCACCATGAGTGCAATGACAGCAGATCTGGACGTTTGGATCCTCTCAGCTTCCTTTCGGAGGTCAGCATTGCCACAACCTGGCAAACAATTCACCTTCACAGAAGTGTGAAGGTGATCTGCCATTAGGGGTTGCAGCCCTCGTGCCTGGGAATCACCTACAATGTGTATATCCACAGGCCTCTCCTTGGTAGGAGCACGAGATGCCTTGTGAGGAACCCGAGAGTGTTTTGAATTCCTGCCGGGCTCGTCACTTCCTCCAGGTTGCTTCTTCTTCGTTTTCTTTTCCTTCTTCATTTTCTTTTCCTTCTTATTTGATTCCTCACTTTCCTCTAATCCCTCCTCAATTGTCTTCTTGGGTTTTTCTTCCTTCTCCATATTCTGCTCCTCTTCTCCATCACACTTTTCTGCAGTCTCTTTTCCTTCTGCAGTCTCTTCTCCCTCTTCATTGTTGCTGTTCTTCTTCTTGTTGTTCTTTTTCTTGTTCTTCTTCTTCTTCTTTACCGCCGTGGTGGAGCTCTCCGGTGAAGAAGCTCCTTGGACTGCCTTGTCTCTCACATGGCAGTCACACCTCTGCGAGTCCATTCGGAGAACTTCCTCCTTTAGGGAGTTGTTCTCCTTCGTGAGCAGTGAGATGTGCTTCATCAACCTCTCCTCGAGTTTGCAAAAGTCGCAGACACTCGAGGAGTCTAGGTCGCTCGCACTCCTCCCGCTGAAGTCCTCACACCAGCGGTACACCTTGCATGTAGTACATGTAAATTTTCTTGCTGATGGACCAGTCATCTCGCTCTAATTCAATTTCAGACCAATAATATAAAAGAAAGGGTAATGTGATTTGGTCTCGCATAAGTCTCATCCGCCTACTTCCAGAAGGTTT
>JAWQEG010007180.1:0-41647 GCA_033782935.1 Petrolisthes cinctipes
GAATTTCGTCTCCTCACACTCCGTCTCAAAAACCATCTCTGCAGTTATTTCCACTTCCTCACCAACCCTCCTCCCTTCACCTGCTCTGATAGCCCATCTACTTTTTCCACCACGACCTGCACACCTTACCCATTTCTCCATTCTTCGCCCACACAATCGCACTAGACAATTTTCTCCATCCTTCACCTACCCACAAATCATCAACCTTCTTCTCCACACTCTCTCATCCGACCTACAGTATCTTTTCCAGCCTTCACCTCCGACCCCCACACCTCACCTACCTTCTCTTGTGCACCATCCACCTCATTATCCACCGTTTCAGTCTCTGCCTCAAATATTTCTCCACACTTTCTGCCTATCATCCTGAATTTCTACTTTTTTTTTTTTTTTTTTTTTACATGCTGCCTTGAATATTTAGCCACCCTCCTTCCAACACTCCACCCTTTCAGTTCTGCATACTGAACCTCCCTTATGCTCCATGTCCCCTTTTACACCCTCAACTTACCTTCATCCCTGCTTCATTCTCCCTTCCTCCCCTTCACCCCAGATATAGTACAGTACCTTCTTCGTCCTCCTACCATCCCTCCCTACCTCCCTCCCTCGACACCCCACCTGAGGGAGAAGAAAGCAGGTACTGTCTGGTCCTAAGAGCCGTGGTTGTATACCGTCGGGCCCCTGAACCCCCAACGAACTCACTCCTCCTGCCAGTGATGTGCCGGCCAACTGATAATGAGTAAATTGGATGTACCGTTATCTGCGTGTGGGGTGATGACTGGCTGACTGGTTGGTTGGCTGGCTGCTGGGTGAGTAGTGGGTGAGTGTAGCTGGGTTTCATTGCGTCTGGGTAGGGGGGGGGGGAGAGTGGGACAAGAGTGGGTGGTGGAGCAGAGCCAGGAAAGGGGGGGGTTAAGGGGGATGCTGTTTGAGAGGGGTACATGGTGATGCTGGGTACGGTATGGGTGAGGGATACTGCAGCCAGGGTGACGGGAGGAGGAGGAGGAGGAGGAGGAGGAGGAGGAGGAGGAGGAGGAAGAGGAGGAGGAGGAGGAGAAGGGAGAAGGATGCTGGGGGAGACTGTCAGACATGGGAGGGATGGGTGAAGGTACCAGCAGGGGAGAGAGAGAGAGAGAGAGAGAGAGAGAGAGAGAGAGAGAGAGAGAGAGAGAGAGAGAGGTTGGTTGAAGACAAGGGGTGAAGGAGAGGCTGAGTGTACTTGAGGGTACCAAAGAGAGGGGGAGTGGGGGGTCAGAAAAGGAACTGATGCCTTGAGAAGAGAGGGAGTGTACCTGAGAGGGAAGGAGGCAAGAGAGGGAGGAAGAATGTGCGAGGGTATTGCAGAGGCCGAGGTAAGAGATACAGAAGAGGGTGAGGGTGGGAGAAGGTACCAGAGGAGAGGAGGGGGTAGTGGATGGGGTGGAGAGACGAGAGAAGCAGGGGAGGGTGAGGATGCAAGAATGTTGTACTAGAGTGTGATAAGAGTAGTGATGGCAAGGCATGCAGAGGAGGGTGAAAGTAAGCAAGGGTACAAGGAGGAAGGTAGGAAATGCGTCAGACACAAGCACAAGACAGGTTTTTTTTTTTTTAGGCTTATAATAATTACTGGAGAACAAAGAAAAATGTGCAATAAGATACCAATTTTAGTGGCAGCGTGCTGAACGAAAAAAAAAAAAACTAATGAACATACTGTGCATTGCTCTCCCTCTGCCAAACACATTATTATACACGAACAAACACTGACTCAGCTCTGCCACATTAACTATACCTCGTTGATCTGATGGGCAGACTGTATAATGCATTACTGTTTGCTATACTCTTAGAAATAATTGAGAGACTAAACAAACACGGTAGGAAGAAGAGGTGCTAATTGTTTGACGCCATAATTACCATCGGCCTTTTGAGGTTTGACAAGTGGGTGTAGGTGTGAGTCATATAGTAAGTAAGTGTTAGTGAGGTGAGTATGAGGTACGTCGTGTGTGGTCGTATCATGAAGGTATACCTCCATGGGTCGTATTGTCTGGTGTGTGTGTGTGTGTATGTGTGTGTGCGTGTGTGTATGAGGTGTGTCGTGTGTGGTCGTATTGTCTGGTGTGTGTGTGTGTGTGTGTGTGTGTGTGTGTGTGTGTGTATGAGGTGCGTCGTGAGTGGTCGTATTGTCTGGTGTGTGTGTGTGTGTGTGTGTGTGTGTGTGTGTGTGTATGAGGTGCGTCGTGTGTGGTCGTATTGTCTGGTGTGTGTGTGTGTGTGTGTGCGTGTGTGCATGAGGTGTGTCGTGTGTGGTCGTATTGTCTGGTGTGTATGTGTGTGTATGAGTGTGTGTGTGTGTGTGTGTGTGTGTGTATGAGGTGTGTCGTGTGTGGTCGTATTGTCTGGTGTGTGTGTGTGTGTGTGTGTGTGTGTGAGGGGAGCAAACTAGGTTGTGTGTGGAAGGGGTGTTGGGTCTACCTTGATGTCCTCACCAGTTTACAGAGTGTGAGGTTGCTGGCCCTTCCTGATGGCAAGAGGTGGTGGGGGTGGGGGTGGGGCTGGGTGGGGCGGGGCGGGGCGGGGGCTTGGGTCGCTCTCTCTCCTCTTGTGATCCCGGCACAGATGACCTCTTGACTGGCCTCTTCAGTAGCCTCTCCCAGTGGCCTCTTTATTCCCTCTTTCGTCCCACTTTATTCCCCCTCCGCTCTTAAATCCTTGGATGAAGATTACTATATTGTTTGTTGGTGTATTTTTTTTTTTCGTGTGTGTGTGTGTGTCTGATGGTAGCCAGTGAATAGGGCATCATTTAGATTCACTTGCATACTCTGAGAACAACATAGAGGACGGAGGATTACCTAGAATGACCAGAGGACGGAGAAACATGTGCTCTTGTGGTATTCTCTCAATCTATATTATTCCTAATTAAAATATGGTTTGTTATTTGCTATTGATATGCAGAACTGTGTGACCATATGGACCAGGGCACGATAGGTCAGCCAGCCAACCAGTCACCCTGCTCCGGGTGGTTAGGTCACGGGGTAAGGGTCACGGGAGAGAGGGGTCAGCACTGGTGGGGAGCCTTGGTCAGCAGAGTTCAGGCGAGGTCCAGAGATTGTGCTGAACATTAAAGTAGTTGTTTGTGTGGGGAGGTGAAGTAGTAGTGATACATGGAGGATCAACTACACACACACACACACACACACACACACACACACTTCATAAGTATACTAACATAAACACCTCCACGCTAAAACATGATAAGTTACTGGATGTACAAATATGTGCAGACAATCTCGGTGAAGATGAGGCTACAGGGTCACAGAGACGTAATGTTTTCCTTGCGTGTACACAAACTGTTTATCATTTGCATATGCAAGTTAGCACACTGCCCACACTAGGCTAGGAGAGAACTTAGGAACCTTGGAATGGCAGAAACATGGGTACAGACGAAATCCAGGAGTATACAAACTTTGGAATGTTAGATATATTTTAACTGAGGAAAGAGGCAGTAGTACAGGAACTTGGTGAGGTATTTATAAAGGAACTGGAAAAAGTACTGATATATTTATAAGTGCTCTGGGCAGGGATAAAGACGTATTGAATGGTCGACACATTGGAAGGAGCTGATATAGGCCAGTAAAAAAGTAAAAACGTAAAGATTTTGGAAAGATAAAGTAACTGAGTAGGGAACTGGAACCAGGAAAGCACTAGGGCAAGGAAGTAAATGGGGCATTTCCTGAAGGTAAAATTTACGGACGATAAAGTTAAAGAGCTGATGAGGTTTCTTTCGTCCTAATGTAACAAGTAGTGTACTGTACTGTCCTATGTTGATGTTACTTCATTCCTTAGCACTCCCTTCTCATCAATAGACCCCCTTATATCCTGTGTGTGGAGTTTAAGGGTGATGGTGAGTCAGAAAAGCTATACTTGCTCACTCACTCATTCACAAACGCAGACACAGAGAAACACAGATTCTCTCACTCTTACCCTCTTCCCCTCACATGCACTTATACACTGAGATACACACACACACACACCCAACAATCACAACCCATCAAACTCACCCACCTGTCAACACACACCCACAAATACGAGTACAGTACACACACACACACACACACACACACACACACACACACACACACACACACACACAACGTCCTCCCTTCTTCCCTCCCGCGGATTCCTTGTTAACTCAGGCAGCACCTCACCTCCAGAGCACCGACCTGCCTGGTATCTTTAAGCTCCAGGTCCTTTGTTGTCAGCGTGGAGGTGGTGGTCGTGTGTGGGTGGTGATGGGGGTCGTCCTTGTCGTTTGTGCAGTGATGGTATCGGTGGTGTGGTGGTGGTGGTGGTGGAGGGGTGGGTGACTGATGGTGATGATGATGGTAATTTGTGGAGATGGTTATGTGGATGGTGGTGCTGTGTGGTTGTGCTGTATGGATGCTGCTGGTGGTGGTGGTGGTGCGTGATGATGGTGGTGCGTAGTGGGTGGTGGTGAAGGTGATGATGGTTTCTGACATTTCCTTCCTGCTCTCAAATCTCTCCCTGGTCGCTAGTTTGTTCAACAAGACAGACATCACCTTCCTGACGGAGTTACTTTGCTTCCGTGGGCGTGCGTTCTGGCCCGCCCCGCCCCCCGCCCCCCACCCCGAGGCTAGGAGTGGTGTGGTGTGGCCGGACGGGCGGGGGAAGCGAGACAGTAATGAGCCATGACTTAATTATGGGCGCTGGGAGCAGGGTGGGCCAGGGGTGGTCTGGGCCACTGGCAGGGACCATCCAGGCTGACACACACTTTTCTCACCATCCCTGCCTGACTCTAACTCTGCCCCCCATCCTGCTTTCATCATCCCTGCTTCTGATCACCCTGCTTCTACAATCTCTGCCTGTTTCTCACCCAGCTTGTACTGTCTCACCGCCTCTCACTCTACTTTCATCATCCCTTCCTGCTTTTCACTCTGACTTCCACCATCCTTGCCTTTCACCCTTCCCTTGCTCTGCTCACTCTCACCCTCCCACAACTTTTTTATGCGCAGTACGTGCCTGCCTTCATCCTTACACTGCTCTCTTCCAACTCTCATCCTGCCTATTGTTCACCAACCCTCACGTTTACCGCTTGCTATTTTTCTGCTCTCACCCTGCCTTTTTCTTTTTACTCGTTCGTATCTCCAACCTGACATTTCCTCTTTTTCTGCTCTGCTCTGCCCCCACCCTTCTTCCTTCATCTTATTTGCTACCTGCCTTTACTCTGGTCTCATCCTCACCCCGTCTGGTTAATGCCCTCCTCAGCCTGGCGGCCCCTGCTGCTACCTGTGTGATCCCCGGGCCCCACACACCCCTCCCCCCTACTCTCCCCCCTCCATTCCCTTCCTGACACACCCCTTCTGCCCCCCTCCCTCTTCCCTCGCTCTTCATTCCCTTCCTGGCACAGCCCTCTTTCCTCCCCGTCTTCTTCCCGTTTTATCCCACATTTTTATTCCCAAGAAACTCATTCATTTTGCTTTCTCCCTTTACTCTTGATTCATTTCCTGACGCACTATTCCTTCCTTCCTCCTCACGCACCCTCTAATCCCCCTCCTTTCTACCTCTTTTTCTTCCTTATTCTCCTCGTACACTTTACTTAACTTCTCCTCCCACCTCCCACGCCTTATCTAACTCGATCACCTCCTGCAACACCATCCTCAGCCTTACCCAGCCCTTCTATCACATATTCTATCTTCCTCAACCCTCTCTTCATCATCATCCACACTACCCAGCAGACGTCTCACCAACCCTCCACCACCATTCCTGTATTTTTGCTTCTCCTTCCTACTTGTACCCTTTTTCACTCATTATCTCACATTGCTGCTTTTCTTACCTCTCCCCTCATCATCACTGTCCACTTTACCTGCCTCACATTTTCTCACCCCAACCCTCATAGTTTGGAGGAACCAGCACTATCCCTCTAAATCGTCGACGAGAGATGGCCTCATTAAAACCCCTGGCTCTCCCCTGCAGTCACTCACAAGTCTGCAGCAACATCAGCATTAGATAACCCTCCTCAGACCCACATAAGCCACGCCTCACCCACCCACCCACCCGTGCCAGCAGTGAGGCAGGGAATGATGGGATGAGGCGGGCCGGTGGAAGTAAGGAATGGGTTAGGGAAAGATGAAGATAGAGGGAATGGGGAATAAGATAGTGTCTGCTGAGTGGGATGAATAGTGATAGTGTGGATGGAAGAATGGTAAAACCTGATGGAAATAATATATAGGCAAGTTGTGACCTAACATATATGAGATTGAGACCCGCCCAGGAAAGTTGAGCATAACGAGCGAGTGGGAAAAGATTGGTAATGGTAGGGTAGGCAAGGGTCGGGACAAGAAACTAATGCTGAGGAATGCTTGGAGGATTAATTTTGGGACTACGGTATTGTACAGTGGCACGAATGGGGGAGTGGCACGGGACAGGGAATTTTTTCTTGCCTAGTTTTTGAAGGAGAGTTTGGATCATGGAAGGGCAGGGTGGGTGGGGCAGGTAAACTTAGAGGAGAGCCGGGTGGAGTAGGAAAGTTTAGGACACATGACGAGTGATTGAGTGGGACAGGAAGGAATTTTGAATGAAGGGACGGTGGTTCTAGGTAAGAGAGTAAGAGAGGAAAGAGTAAGGCAGATGATGGCTGGGCGAGACATGAAAATATTTTTGGTGAAGATATTGCAGCTCCAGACAAGGGCAGGGCAGGGCAGGGCAGGGCAGGGCAGGGCAGGGCAGGAAGGAGCAAGGGATGTGGCAGTGGATGGAGTGCACAGCAAGAAATATTTATTGGAAGGACTGTGGGTCTAGATTAGGGCGAGAGAGGGAAGAGTAAGGCAGTGGGGCAGGGATAGATGACTCTGGAATGGTCAGGCGAAGGACGGGGGAGTTTAGATTAGGAAAGGACTTAGTTGGGTGGGGCTGGGCGTGGCAGAGGATTGAGGGCGGAGCAAGGAAGGAGAAGGGTGGATATAGATGGGCGGGGAAGGAATACAGTGGGTAAAGTTGGGCGGGGCTGGGAGGGGCAGAAGAGGATTAGTATGGGTATAGTTGGGCAGGGAAACTGGCTAGGAAAAAGTTAGTGGGGTAAAGTTGGGCGGGATTGAGTAGGGTAGTAGATGGAGGAGTCATGCAGGGAGGTAACAAACAGACTGTGATGTTTATGCTGGTCAGGGAGGTGTAGGGGCTGACTGGCTGACTGGCTGACTGGCTGACTGACTGGCTGACTTTACAACACAACCCACAACCCCAAACATGAGACTATTATATATACTTACCTACCCTCGCTACCCAAAGTCGTCCATCACTGCTGTCAACACTACCTCTATCAATACTCATAATCACCCACCACCACTACCACCACTACATTTACCCACCCCCAACAGCCTACCGCTACCATACCCCACAATCACCCACTACCATCAACATTACCCACCACCACCACCACCACCACTACCACCACTACCCTAACCACCAGCACTAGAATAACAAATGCGACAACTATTATAACTGGCACGCTGATCATCACCAATAGGCATACGTATATCTGTCTATACTCTCTTTCCTACTTCTTCACGCTATCTCTTCTCTATACCTCCTTCGTACACCTTCTCCCATCTCTTCCTCCCTTTGCCTCTTCCCTTCCTTTCCTCCCTACACCTCTTCCTTTCCCCTCCTCCTACATCTATTCCTTTCCTCCTCTTCTCATCCTCCTTTAGTTCCTCCTCCCATCCACTCCTCCTCCCTTCCTCTTCCCATCCCCTCCTCTTTCCTTTCTCCTCCTATCCCCTCCTCATTCTTTCCCTTCCTCCTCCCATCCCCTCCTCTTCCCTTCCTTTCCTCCTCTTCCCATCCCCCTTTAGCTGCTCCTCCCTTCCTCCTCCCTTCCCCTCCTCCTGCCGGTCCATTAGCTTCCTGGCCGAGGTGGTCGCGGCCCCTGGCACACTGGCTCGTAATTCCTCCCTCCCTCCTCCCGTTCTCTCTCTCTCTCTCTCTCTCTCTCTCTCTCTCTCTCTCTCTCTCTCTCTCTCTCTCTCTCCTCTCTCTCTCTCTCTCTCTCTCTCTCTCTCTCTCTCTCTCTCTCTTTCTCTCTCTCTCTCTCTCTCCATTAACTCTGTCTGGTGTGGTGTCCCCTTTCCTCTTCCCTGTGATTGGTGCCTCCTTCAACTCTAAAGGCATCATCACTTCTCTACCCTGTCTTGCCCCTGCCCTGCCCCTACCCTACCCTACCCTGCCTTACCCTGTCCTGCCCTGCCCTATCCTGTTCTTGCCTCACCACCTCCCTCCAGTGTCTCTCTCTCTCATTCCCTATTTCAATCTCTGTCTGTATCTCTCACTCACTCTCTTTCTTTCTGTCTGTCTCCACTCTCCCTTCACTAGTTCACTCTTCCTTTCTCATCTCATTCACCCTCTCTCTCTCTTCCACTCACTGCATCTCTCTCTCACTCTCTCTTTCTCTTTTCCCTCGACCACCACCTCTTTCCCCTCGCTGCCTCTCTCCCCTCTCCACCTCTAGCACTCTTTCCTCTCACAACCACCTCACCCTCTCTCTTCCCCTCTCCCCTCTGTCTTTCTCTGTGCCTCCCCTTTAGACCACTATCCCTTTTCCACTCTCTCTCTCTCTCTCTCTCTCTCTCTCTCTCTCTCTCTCTCTCTCTCTCTCTCTCTCTCTCTCTCTCTCTCTCTCTCTATTTCCTTCACCCTTAAACACCTGACATCCTCTACAGTACATTCTAATCTCACTCACCATCACTCCCTTCTCTTTCTAAACACAACTATTTTCTCTCTATCCTCCCCTTCCCCATCGCCATTCATTCCTTCCTTCCTGTGTTTTTTTTTTTTTTTTTTTTTTTTTTTTTTCATCGCTGCTCATCTCTGACTACATCCATTTATTTTTTTCCCCTCTCTCTCCCTCGCGTTTAGCCTTCCTATCTACGCGTACCTTCTCTCCAGCCCTCCCTTCATTTTCGCTCCCCTCCCTTACCTCCACTAACCCAAATCACACTGGGATTAAATTGGCCCACGATGTGTTTCAGGCCCTGTTCTGGTCCCCCTACCTCCCTACCTCCCTCTCTCTCTCCTTCCCTCCCTCCCTACCTCCCTCTCTCCTTCCCTCCCTCCCTCCCTCCCTTGTCGATAACTGGGAGGAGGAAGAGGAGGAGGAAGAGGAGGAGGAGACCATAGTGACGTGAGGACGAAACTCGGGTGGGTAAGAGAGGAGGAGGAAGAGGAGGAGGAGGAGGGGTCCATATGACGTGGGAAGGTTAGGAAGAAGTCAGGGTGAAATATGGTGGAGTAGGGGGACGGAATTAGGTGACGTGTGGAGGCAGGAGAGTGAATCCGATTGTCATGGAGAGTTTCGCAGTGAATTAAATTGACACAGAGAAGGGAGGGAGGGAGGACTACACCATAGGGACCCGAACCAACCAACCAACCAACCAACCAACCAACCAACCAACCAACCAAACCAACCAAACAACCAACCAAACAACCAGCTAGTGTGACGAGGGTGATGGAAGTTGAAGAGTGATGGGGGTTGATTCAGAAAAGGAAGGAGGTATAAAGAATCTTCAGTCTATCTTGTATACCAGTGGAGAAGAAGGCATATGGAAGCTTCTGTCTGTCCTGTATATATATATCAGTAGAGAAGGAGGCGTACAAAAGCTTCAATCTACATATCCCGTTTACATGTCTGAACCCGGTGCACAAGTGTTACCCTGGGCTCAGTGAATGGATAACCACACCTGCAGGTCGTACACTGTATTACATGTCCACACCTGGTTATACAGAGTAGCTAGGACCTGATGGAGTCACATGAAGGTCTATTTGGAACAAGTAACTAATGGCCTTTACTTGTGTTTGTCTAAGGATTAAGACAGAGAAGTGGAGCCTCAGCCAACTGTGTAAACCCTCAGCCACAGACACGTTCATACACACTTACATACAGTACCTGGGAACATACAGACACATACGTACACATACATACACACTTACATACAGTACGTGAGAATAGACATACACATACGTACACATACATACACACCTACATACAGTACCTGGAAACATACAGACACATACGTACACATACATACACATAGTCACCCCAAACTCGCATACATACTAACAAACACCTGCACAAAGTCACAACCAAACTTGTCTTGTATTCTTGGGAGTTGTTTTTGAGAGAGAGGAACTTGGATGGGATGGTGAGGTTGGTTTGGGGTGGGGGTGATAGGGAGGGGTGGGGTTGGTTTAGGGTGGTGGTGATAGGGAGGGGTGGGGTTGGTGTGGGGTGAGATGGGGATATGGTTAATGAGGTTGGTGTGTTGTGAGGTGAGGTAGGGTTGGTGTGGGAAGAGTGAGGTGATGGGAAGAGGTGTGGTTTGGTGGTGGTGATGGGAAAAGTTGGATTGGTGTGGTGTGGGGTGGGGTGAGGTAGAGGTGATGGGGAGAGGGGGGGGGGATTGATGGGGTTGGTGGTGTGGGGTGGAGTGAGGGTAATTTGATGATGCCGTGACCCCAGTGTGAGGGTAAACAGCCGCACCCATCATCATCAACACACACACACACACACACACACACACACACACACACACACACACACACGTCAGGAAGGAGCAAGGGAGACCATACCTGTATTTTTCACTACCTGCACAAGAGGAATAAAATCTGAACTCAAGCTTTAAGTGTGGTTGGTGTGGGAGAGCAGGTGTGCATGGTGAGAGGTGTGTGGCAAAAGAGCTGTGGCGAGAATTGTGTGGGAGGCGTGGAGGAAATTCTATACCAGGTGTAAGAGAGTTGTCAATATAGAGCAAAAAAAAAAATAAATAAATAAATAAATAAATAAATAAAGTGAAGGATATGGTAGGTGTTGTATAGCAGATGTGAGTGAGGTGAGAGGTATTGAAAAACAGGTGTTAAAAAGGGTGGCAAATGTGATGGATATTATTGTGTAACAGGAGAGGTTATAATATTGTTGTATTGCAAGTAAGACATCTGTGGAGGGTAATGTATAACAGCTGTGGAGTGTAATGCATAACATGTGTGAAAGACAATATACAACAACAGGTGTGGAGGGAGGGTAATGCATAACAGGTGTGGAGAGAGTATTGGTGTGTGACGCAAGTGGGATGAAGCTCAGAGACATGGAGAACAAACAACGAGTGCAGGGTGAGACCAAGTGGAGCAGAAATGTTGACATGGAGTGAGGGAGAGCTGGCCAGGTGACAAGGGAGTACGGAGGGTTAAAAGAAAAGGTGGAGACGTAATAGGGAGTGCCGAGACTGAAGAAAAAGTATACGAGAGGGTCCAGACGTGACAGGGAGTCTGTAAGATCGAATGAAAGTGTGTGGAAACATGACTGAGTGTGTGTGGAGATGAGATCGAGGGTATAATTATGGAGGAGTGTGTGTGGAGACGTGCCAGGAAGTGTAGAAATGTACCGTAGCGTGTGTGGAGAAGATATTAGATACAGGGTGTGGAAGGTATACGTAGGGTGTGGATACCGCTTCTTCGTTATATCTCTTTTCTCACCCTTTTTCCTCTGTATCTTCTTTCTTGCCTCTCATTTCTACTTTCCCTTCTTCCTGATTCCCTCTTCCATCTCTTCCTCCCTTATCATTCTTCTCCCCTTCTTCCTCTTCCCCTCATTCCATCATTTTCCCCTTCCTTCCTCCATCCCTCTTCATTCCTTCCACCCTACGTGCTTCTATAATTTCCTCTCCCCCTCCCTTCCAGACCATCGCTTAGCTCTTCCCCCTGGTGGTGTGGGTGGAAGAGGGCGAGGGGTGCGATGGTGTGTGTATGTATATGTGTGTGTGTGTGTTCCTGGACTTTGAGGGGGTGTGTAGTTGCGATCAATGTGTGGTGTACTGTATGTGTTAGGGCAGTGAAATAGTATATGGATGAGGTGTGTAGCAAGGAAGGACATACAACCCTCCAGAAAAAAGTATCGTTAAAGATTTTTCATCGCCACAATTTGAAACAGTTGACGAAATAAAGTGATTATTATGATCCCCAGCTTAGACACAGACAGAGCAACAACACTGATTGCACAGCCTCGAATCACATCCACCCCTTGACTAGCAACATTTTATTTATTGTTTTTGAGTCTGTACAGTGGTAGGGTAAAGTGTGAAGTGGTGCATGGTAGGTGTGATAGAAGTGTGTCTTACCATATAGTACCGCTGGAGGGGTGAGTACTGGAATGGAGTATAGGGTGTGTAGCGGCTCGGTAAACGTGTGTGAAGGTGTGGTAGGTAGGGTCAAGTCACTCCGCAGAATAATTGCGTTGCAGGGGTGGACAGACAGGGAGTGGCCATGTCACAGCCAAACCGTGTGCTGCCAGGGGGTGGGTGGGTGGGTGAGGTGTGGTGTCGTGGTGAGGATTTTGTTGTCCAGTCGCATCCCAAATTGTGTGTGAGTGATGGAAGGGAAGGGGTGTGTGGTGCGAGGGAGAGTAGTAGGGTGGCTTGTGCAGAGCTATGTGTTCATGGTAGCTAAGCCGGGAGGTGGTGTAGGTATATGTACGTGTGTGTGTGTGTGTGTGTGTGTGTGTGTGTGTGTGTGTGTGTGTGTACGCTACCAGTAGGGTTCATACTACCACCCCACACCAAGGGATCACCACCGCCACCACCACCACAAATGATCGACTCAGTGTGCTAATGGAATACTAAAAAGCATTCATGTCTAGCCAAGCGAGTATAATAAATGAATACTGAAAATATGGACACTTGGGGCGTCTGATGGTATAGTAGTTATCTGAAGGAGGGAGGGAGGAAGGGAGAGAGGGAGAGAGGGAGGGAGGGAGTTAACTCACGGTCCACTGCCCTTGTAATGTCAGCGGTGAACCATCGAGTTGGAGCTTAACTGTGGAAATAATCCCTCTCCGCCTGCCTCCCCCTCCGCCGCCGCTGCTGCAGTTGGTGGTGGTGGTGGTGGTGGTGGTGGCAGACAAAGGCAGGTTGCACCGGGTGACAGGAGGAGGGGTCTGCTGCCTCTCCAGCGTCAGGCAGGCGTGCAAACAAGAGTACCAGTTGTCTGCGTCACTCTCTCTGTGGAGGCCAGGAAGCAGAATAATGTTTACTCGCTGGAGCCCAAGTTCCTGCTGCTGCTGCTGCTGCTGGTGGTGGTGGTGGCAGTGATACGGGAAGAGGAATGAATTGGGATGTGCCGTTCTTGCTGCTTCTCTTAAACTGGAAGGATGTAAAATGGTGTGCTTCTTGCTGCTCCCCTCATCATAGTCCCGCTCAAATGATACTCGCAGCATTTGTTTTATGTCCGCGTCACGACCCATCACCTCGCACCCTCTCCCCGTCCGCGGTGTGTAATAAGAGAGGGAGGGAGGGAGGGGAGGGAACAGATAGGGGAAAGGGAAGGGGTGGAGGGTTGCCACCGACTCACCCTCCTCTTTACATCCCTTCCTCCCTCCCTCCCTCCCACCCAGCCCGCACTCTGCTCTCTCTGTCGGAGGGAAAGTGGTTCACTGGCCTGGAACGACGAATACTCTGTCGGGAAGGGAGAGACTTAGGAACTATTAATTCACGCTGCTTTGGCCAACATTACAGAACTGATTTGCACGAGGGTCTGCACGAACGGGGAGGAAATTCGAGGATTCTGGCTGGAGTAAATATGTTAAAACGACAATAGGTGTTTAGTCATGACATGGCGCCTCCTTACAACATTGTCAGACACAGCAGGCGGCCTTCCTTCAAGCAGCCTATACCAGCTCTGACCTCCTCTGTCTCCCGCCATTGTGCATTTAAGTATTGTGCCATCTTTGTACCCTCTGACTCCTTCATTGTTGTGCTACATTGGACCTCCCGCTTGGTACCTTCAGAATTATACCCTCTTTGACCTCCTCCATCCTCCCATGATACCAGCGGGATGGTACCACCTATGACCCCTCATGGCTGCCAGACTTTCGGATGAACATAATTCTCAGACATTCAGTAAATTTTATATTTACTTTTTACCTTGGTGGCTGGCGGTGGTGATCCCTGGTGGGGAGTGCCGAGGGGGCGGGTGGTCAGGGCCAACACGCCAGGCAGCCACCACGTCTCCCCTCCCTCACTCGTGCAGTTTTTCTTTCACTTTTTTTCGCTCTAGTGGCGAGGCTGGTGTGGGGAAGGGAGGCATCGAGGCTGGTCGGACGTGAATGTAAGGGGGGACTGACTTTTAGGTGGGTAACCTGCCTGGCAGGGAAGCAACAACAGCAGCAGCAGTGTTCATGTGTCACACCAGGTCGTTTGAGTGATGTGTCGGGTGTGGCCTCCTGTCACACATCACTCAACTCTTGTTTATTAAAGCTGCAGGTTGTGACTGGAGCACGACCTCACCCCCAGCAGTCCATATTGAGAATATCTTGCCTGATATCCAGTTGGAATTTTGGCGTGAAAGTACTTCACATTTCACCGAGAATTCATTTTGTGTTGCAAGAAACCACCAGAAAGCACTGAGGCTCGCCAGTAAATTTGGCTGACATTCCAGCAAGTTTGGCTGAGTGAGACGGATGTGGAGACGGGATTGGCTGCTGCCGGCAACTGTCTTTGTAAATTCGTTTTGTTGAGCCAACAGGCATCACAGCTGTTGCTGACTTGTGTGCTGTGAGGGTCAGCGAGAGGGCGAGGTCGGCTGGGCAGTCAGGGAGTAGTGGGTGGGAGGGCAGAGGTGGAGAAAAGTCGTGGCTTGGTGAAGGTGTTGGAGGCACGACCCCACCGTACCAGGGAGGCCAGAGAAGGAGGAGGCAGGGACTTAAAACACGAGTGAAACTTCCAGTAGTAAACTCCACAAGCTGGACTAGACTGTCTGTACAACCTGACTCAATACCTTCCTCACAACTCACTCCCACTTGACACCTCTCCTGGTTCTTGGGTCTGGATTTTAAAAGCATAGAGGAGTAAGGATGTATCATTAAATTTTTATCACTGCGCTACTTTCTAAACTTTGTACCCTTCACTGAGATCCGCTACTCGACCTGCCATTTGGTCCAAACTGATCAAGACCATCTAAAAGTTTTAAAATCTACTACCACAACTTTTTTCTCGCGATACACACACACACACACACACACACACACACACACACACACCCATAGCCTCACTAACAGTACCTATAAATACTAACATGTATCACACACACACACACACACACATAGTCTAACCAACAGTACCTATATATACTTCAACAACAGCAACAACTAATATGTATCACACACACACACACACACACACACACACACACACTAGAGTTACTCCGTCTGCACCAACCCGCATAATACAGTGGTCGAATCTCTCCTCTTCCCTGCCCTTTCCCTGGTGGCTGTGTGGCAGGCAGAATGTTGCGTTGTTAATGCCGTCACGAGGATGAAAATATTTGCTACTCAAGTATTTTATTTCTTGCTTAAATGCTGGCGGAAGCGTTAAATTTATTTCCTCTCTCTCTCGCTCTCTCTCTCTCTCTCTCTCTCTCTCTCTCTCTCTCTCTCTCTCTCTCTCTCTCACTCACACACACACACACACACACACATTGAAACCTTCCTCCCCCACCTCTCTAACTCTCCCTGGCTCTACCCTTCCTCTCGTCTCTCTCACTCCGGACTCTGCACCCACCCCTCCCCCACCCCACCTCCCCCATGAGCCAGCCAGCCAGCCAGCCAGCCAGATATCCCTGCCTCGCCTCGCTCTCAACACCACCGGCCTCAACCCTCCATGTATAATGCAAAGGGAACAGGCGAGAGACTCAGTTGCCGCGGCAGGTGTGTTCTGTCCCCCCAACCCATCTGCACCCACCCACCCCTTCTCCTCCTCCTCTCCTCCTCTCCTCCTCCCCCCTCCTCTCTTCCTCTCCTCCTCTCCTTCCTACCTCCTCCTCCCCCTCCTCTCTTCCCCCCTTCCTTCCTCCGCCTCCTCCTTCTCCTCTCCTCTCTTCCCCCCTTCCTACCTCCTCCTCCTCCTCCCCCTCCTCCTCCTCCTCCTCCTCCTCCTCCTCCTACCGTCTCGTTCGTGCCCGTAAGTCATGGTGGCACACGAGCTACTTACTTGATTTTGCCGCTGCTCGATCTCGTCACGTCAGGTTACCTCCTCGGGCGTCGTGGTGCTCATACGTTTTCTTGTATATCGACAGGATGTTCGTGTATTATTTACCTCAAGAGACACATACACACACGGACATCATAATAAATATCACGTCACGTTCATCAGGTTATTATGTGTATCAGTTTGGGTATAATTATATGGTAGTGATTTTTTAATGTTTATCTCATTACGCCAGGCTGTGTTTGTGTACATGTGTTTCAGATGAGGTACTGTACTTTCTAAAACTCTTGTATAACTTGACTGAAACTATATATGATCTTTGGTAGAGTAAATGTAATAGTGTTTCGTCTCGCCTCGTCTGTGTGTGTGTGTGTGTGTGTGTGTGTGTGTGTGTGTGTGTTTCGTCTTGCCTTGCTCTGCTGTGTGTCTTTCCTTGCCCGGCTGTGCTATGAGCGTGTATGTGTGTGTTTGTGTGTGTGTGCGTGTGTGTCTGTGTATCTGTGTGCGTGTGTATGTGTGTGTGTGTGTGTGTGTGTGTGTGTGTGTGTGTGTGTGTGTGTGTATTGCCTTGCCCTGCTGTGTGTCTCCTCTTGCCCGACTGTGCTATGAGCGTGAGGATCCGGTTACAGCAGCAGCCACCCTGAGGAAAGGAGAAGGAAGAGGGGGAGGAGGGGGGAGGGGGAGGGGAGACTACGCTTGACAGGTTACAAGTGAGTCCGTCTGAATACAGAGTTCATTCGAGGCTGGAGCACGGAACACCAACCACACTTCCCTTACCGTACCACTTCTCGGGCTCTCTCTTCCCTCGGTTAGTCGGGCTTCTTCCTCCTCCACCTTCCTTAGTTTGTGTGCCAATTCGCTTTCCCTCTGTAAATCAGGCTCCCTCCCTCCCTCCCTCCCCCTTCAGTTTGTTAGGCTCCCTCCCCCCCCTTCAGTTTGTTAGGTTCCCTCCCTCCCCTTTATGTTTGTCAGGCTACCTCCCTCCCTCCCTCCTCGATATACCAGACTGCCTCCCTCCTTCCTCCTCCCCCTGTCCGGCTCACATTTCCCTCAGCTTCCTCCTCGTTGGGGTTGTGGGTCTGAGCTCAGCACACCTGCGGCCCACACTCATATAAAGACACTCCACTTCCTCTTTACAATACGATTTTCCTCAACTTGATAACAAAGAGAAAACTAAATTGTAATAAACCCCTGCTTTATTAATTTATAGTATCAGTTATGATTTTTATCATAGCATCTGAAGGCAAGAGAATATTATCATCACTACCATCACCCCCTTCACCACCACCACCCGTTATCATCACCATCATCACCCCCTCCCTACTACAACCACCACTATTATCACTCCCACCACCATCACCATCATCAAAACCCCCTTACCACAACCACCACTATTATCATCCCCCCCCCCCCCACTCCCCTTACTACCACCAACAGTCAAGGTCCCAGTCGGTGTGTTTCAAAGGTTTGGCGGTCCTTCCAGGCGACAAACTACTGTAAGTGGACTAAGGCTCGCGTTTAATGTCAACCGGCCTGCAGGGGGCCAGCCAACTTTTTGTATTGCCTTCGTGCGTGCGTGCGTGAGAGAGAGAGAGAGAGAGAGAGAGAGAGAGAGAGAGAGAGAGAGAGAGAGAGAGAGAGAGAGAGAGAGAGAGAGAGAGAGAGAGAGAGAGAGAGAGAGAGAGAGAGTTACTATAGTTATCTTGAGTGGTTGTATGTGTGTGTGGGTTGTGTAGTCTGTGTGTGTATATATTGGCATATTGGAATAATTATGAGTGTTCGGAGGGTTGCATGTGTGTGTTGTGTTGTGCATGAGTATGTATTTGTTCCTCTGCCTTCAGGTTCCGTTTCAGTACTCTTAAATATTTCAGGATCATGTAGTGGCCGAAGGGAAATAATGTGGAGGATGATGTGGTAAAGTAGTGGTGGTGTAAAGAGAGGTATATATGTGATGGAGAGGTACGTACAAAAAAAAAGATAGTGATGTCATGGAAGAGTGAATGTAGGAAGAGGTGGCAGTGCGGTGATGCAGAAAGAGGAACGTAGTATTGGGGGGAATGTGGAAGTGTGATTGTGTTATGGTTGGGTAGTTACACAGAGGAAAAGTGGTGTTGTCGTGACAGGCGTGTACTTTGATGGTGTTGTTGGGAGACGGTATGGTGACTTAGTTATGGTGTACTGTAGTCTGTATAGTGGTATAGTAACAGGAGTATTGATATGAGGGGATGGTGGGTGTCTTGGCATGATAATAAGTAAAACCTTAGCGTATATGGGTACCGTACTGTCGTGGCTTGTGTGGTGAAGTACTCGTAATGTTAAGCTTGCTTCATCTTAGGACACCAATAGAGTACTAGATGTCTGTGTCAATCTCAAAGAAGGCCAGATAGCTGTCATAGTGTCAGGATACAAATGCAGTCCCAGAATACTTGTGTAGTCAGAGGATGTTAGGCTTGATCAGTCTGGGTAGAAAGGCTGCATGTGTCAGAAGGAGGGAAAAGAGTGAGAATATCAGGGTGTTAGGACAGTTTCAGGGGGCCAATGTAACATAAGGATGCAAGGGTTGCATCAGGGTGTCAGAGTAATGTTAGTGTGGTCTGGTAGTTTAAACTTCCCAGAACTAAGTTAGAGGTAAATAATGGTGTGAGAAGATAAGGGCGTGAGGGTACGTGTCTGTGTTGTGTCAGAGTGACAGTATAAAGCTAAGGAGTGTGTGAGAGCAGCGACCTGGTGATGGCACAGGAGGTGACGTGTGGGTATGACTTTTCTAGTGGTGAGAGGATTGCTAGCCTCGGCAACCCACATGTGGCTGGTCTGACGTTGCCACCACACCACGCCACACAGCCCCAGGGACCTCGCCAACTCCTGACAAAACTTCCGGCAGCAGCAGCAAAAGCCGTCAGTCCCCGGGGAAGAGTAGCAGTGACAAAGTGTAGTGTCGACTAGGGTAGTGGGTCTATCTGTCTTTATATGAAACTCGTCTGTTTACGTGTAACGTGCAAGGATTGAGTGAGGTGTTGGTTAGAAGTGTGACTGTAAAATAACTTGTACAGTGAGCGTCATGTCGTGTCTGTATAAGGTGCAGGGAATGGACAAGGTGTTGGCTGAGTTCATGTCCGTTTAAAGTGGACTTGGTTAGTTGTCTGTGTGTATCAAGCAGTGTCAACTGGGAGTGTCTGTCTGCACGAGGGTCACAAAAGTTTGTAGGGTGTCGGCTTGGTTTCTGGAAGTCTTTACAGAGTTGACTTGGTAAGGTATCTGTTGACGGTCTGTTGAATAAAGTGAAATCGGCAAGGCCTGTATGTCTGTGTGTGCAAAATGCAGGAAGTGGGCAAGATATGTACTAGGAGCCTTGTCTGTATAAGGTGGAGGGAGTGGGTTAGGTGTCGCTGGGGGTATGTCTGTATAAGGTGTAAGAAGAGGACAAGTCGGCTTGTGACAGTGGCAGGAGGAGGTTTGTGTATGCTGATAGTGAGGTGGGGCGAGGCTGCCGGCTGGGTGGACGATGAAGCCAGCCTGGTTGTGTTGGATGCACCTGACTGGCACCGACCACCATTATCATGCACCACACCCGCCTCCAGTTATTGCGGGAGCCTGCTTAGGGTAAATCCGACCTCCCTAGTGTGATGGCAGCGAGGCCGCCACCTGCCACCTGCCGCCTGCCGACACACACCATCAAGGACCTGTATATATGTTGTCGGTGGCTGGCAGGCTTAACTGATTCATGTAAATTAAACCTCAACATTTAACCTCAACATTAAACCCCAAAATAAACAGCCTGAGGTAAAACAAAGCAATGTGTTTCCTTTACAACGGGAGAAATCACCCATGTTAGAGTTGGTCGAAAGCGTACAAACCCTGAAGGTCACATGATCTTAAATTGGTCAGAACCGATATTGGTGGATTGGAGGCTCCAGATTCCACCTAACTGCGCCACAAATCATGCAATGTATCCTGAGGTTATCGGTTTTGCATCACAGTTTGGAGGAATTAGTATACTTTCAATTTACAGAAAGCAAGTTAAGAACATCTTCCTGGTTTGTGTGAAAGTTTCATAACCAGACCAATGTGTTCTGTATTTGGCAACATTCTGGTATCCTGTTACTATTTTACTTGTTAATACTTTACAATAATTATGTTGTTGGATGGGACAGATTTGCTCTTGCGTTTTGTGTGTTTTACGGGAAAATTCAAAATTAGTTCGTTAAAGAAGGCTTTACACACACACACCCACA
Organism: Petrolisthes cinctipes; assembly: GCA_033782935.1. Lineage (NCBI taxonomy): Eukaryota > Metazoa > Arthropoda > Malacostraca > Decapoda > Porcellanidae > Petrolisthes > Petrolisthes cinctipes. Next base: position 20,243 of record JAWQEG010007180.1, read on the forward strand.
CACCCACACACACACACACACACACCCAGACACACACACACACACACACACCCACACACACACACACACAAAAGGCCACACGGGGAGCAGCAGTGAGGCGGCATTAAGGCTCCTCCATTACTACCCTAATGATGCACTACACCAATTATGAACTGCCCCTGGCGGCAACTGTATCAACCCGAGCAAGAGGGGAGGGAGGGAGGGAGAAGGGAGAGGTTAAGGGAAGGAAGGCAGGAGGGAATGATTATGGGAGGGTGAGGGAAGGAAGGAAGGCAAGAGGGAGTGATTATGGAGAGGGTACGGTTCAAGGAGGGACAAAGGAAATGGTAGATGATGGAGAGACACTAGGAATAAAGGGAGGTAATGATAAAAAGAAGGAAAGTGGGAATAGCAGAAAGGATAAGAGGAAGTTAGGGGAAGGAAGGGTAGGGACGCAGACATACATGTACATACAGAGAAAGAGAGCGAGCGAGCGAGAGAGCAACAGCAGCAACCCAGCAGTAGCAGTAACATTAGCGGCCTCCACATTATACCCCGTAGCAGCAGGAGCAGCAGTAGGGGTGGTGGTGGGACATTAAACCGGGCGAGTCAGAGGCGAGGCAGTCAGGCAGCTAACAGGCTTAAAGGGAGGAGTGGCCAGGCGAGCCGTGAGACCAGACAGGAGCCAGTTCGTCATAGTCTGAGGGGCCGTACCAGTTACAGTGTGTGAGAGAGAGAGAGAGAGAGAGAGAGAGAGAGAGAGAGAGAGAGAGAGAGAGAGAGAGAGAGAGAGAGAGAGGTGGTAGAGGGTGAGTGATAAGGTGATGGAGAGAGTGGGAGGAATAGGGTGTGAGAGTGGGTAGTCGTTGGACATGGAGATATGTTAGAAGTGTCAAACCATATGCGAGTTAAGGGAGAGGATAGAGGAGAGGGATGAGGTTAATGCTCTGAGAAAGGGAGTGGGATAGAGGGAAGAAGGGGGACTAAAGAGAAGTTATACCAGGAAGGGAGGATAGATGGTGTCGTAGTTTAGACCTAGAAAGAGAAGAGGAGAAGGAGGAGTGCGAGAGAAAGGAGATATACACAGAAAGATAAAGAGTATAGTTAACAGAAGGAGGAATGTGTGAGAAGGAAGAAGCTAAATCTAGAAAGATAAAGGGTAAGGAACAGATAGGGTGAATGGGGTGTGAGACAAGGGGAAGGGCCAGACAGAGTATTAAGGATGTTAGACAAAAGACACCGAAGGGACCGACCGAGGAGTTGGAAAGAGAAGGAAGGCACAAAAATAAGAACCAGCCTGAGGAAGAAATAAATATGTGTGGGAGGGAGAGGCCATGCAGGAAGAAGATGGTGTGGGTGTAAGAAGAGAGTAGGGAGAAATAACTTGGATGAAAGAGAGGACTGTGTTGGAGGAGAGGCAAGGGGGGTGTTTGAGAGAGAAGAGAGGAAATTGAGAAAAGAGTTTATAAAGTATTAAGCAGGGGTACATATGTGGCAGAAAAAGAAGAAGAAAGTAAGGACATGTTATTAAGAGTGTGAAGGAGAGACCAAAGGAAGGGAGAGGAGGGATAGAAGAGGAGCCATACAGGAAGGGAGAAGAGGGAGAAAAAGGAAGAAGAAAAGCCATGGAGGGAGTTGGAGAAGAAACCTAGGAAGAGCTGGAGAGACAGAGAAAAGAGGAGTCATTGAGAAGGAGGGAGAACAGGAGTCAGGGAGAAGGAAGGAGAAGAGGAGTCAGGGAGAAGGAAGGAGAAGAGGAGTCATGGAGAAGGAAGGAGAAGAGGAGTCAGGGAGAAGAGGAGTCAGGGAAAAGGAGGGAGAAGGAGGGAGAAGGAGGGAGAAGAGGAGTCAAGGAGAAGGAGGGAGAAGAGGAGTCCTGGATGGTAAATAAGAGGGAGAAGAGGAGTCAGGGAGAAGGAGGGAGAAGAGGAGTCGTGGATGGGAAGTAAGAGGGATGAGTGTTGAGGGACTGACGGGGGCCAATGCACCGTTCCACCAGCCCCTGTACGTCACTCAGCCAAGATGGTGGTGGAGGAAGGGATATGGTGGAGGAGATATGGTGGTGATGGAGGAAATATGTTGGAGGGGATATGGTGGTGGTGGAGGAGGAGGATATATGGTGGGTGGGATATAGTGGTGGTGGTAGAGGAGGTGGAGGTGATGTGGTGGAGATGATATGGTGATAGTGGTGGTGAAGGGGATATGGTGGTGGTGGTGGTGGTGGAGGTGGGGATATAGTGATAGTGGTGGTGGAGGATACAATTATGGTGGATGGGATATAGTGATGGTGGATAAGGAGGGGGTATGGTGTCTTGGTGTGCTCTAGGTGTTTGGGGGCTTCCCGACCTTCATGTCCCTCTCTTTTTTCTGAATTTGATATGGGATTACCAGCTTGGGGAATAAATACCTCCACAAACCACCTCTCGTCTCCCTCACCTCTGGGACTCCAAATGCCTATAATACCTTCTCTACTGTACATTTGCCAAAGGGAATTTTGAAGTACCATTTTTTCCTCCAGAGTTGATGATACCTGACAAATGAGCCGAGACTCCTTGGTACCTAAGTCGGTATATAATTCCCTGATAACGGGTTTTTCCTGTTAAGTAAGAAAAATAATGCGGATTTAATATTAGAATGGTCTGCGAGGCTGAAGCGGTTGTTTATGGGTTAATCGAATATAGTGTTTTATACTTATATGTGAGGAGTACTTCCTCTTGATAATAAATAGAGTTAATGATAATCAAAGAAATTATACAAAATTGTAGTCAACAGAAATTTAAGGGTTAAAAAATTGGTTCTGTTTCATTTCACTGATGGTTTATGTCAGAGCTAAGATTCAAAATTTATAACAGACAGCCGTATTAATCATTGAGGGATGATAAATGTTTGAATTTTTATCAACTAGAGAATATCTGTCCACCACGGACATTGCCTGGACCATGGACAAACCTTTGAGCGAGCATCCATGTACGTACGAGGTCATTGGAAACCACAAAAGAGCTTAAAGAGAAGTTGTTTTCAGCGAAATTGATAATATTGATTCCCGGAATATGTGACGCAAAATAAACGATCTATACTAAGAAGAGCCATTTCTTGTGACGATAAGGAGGAATCAGAAGCCTCCATTTCGCCATCAATACCACAGAGCCCTGAGGTTGGAGGAGGAGGAGGAGGGAAGGTTGTACGTGCCCCCAGTCTGGTTAGTGTTGTTGGCCAGCTGTGAACGGGAGATCCAGCTGATGATGACAGTAGGGTGTGTTATTTTTGTCCCATGAGCAGCACCCCCACTGACACTACCACCACCACCACCTACACCACACACGACGAATACCACCACCTACACCAATACCACCACTACTAATGGGACAACCAACACCATCATCAACTCCATCACCACACAACCACCAATACCATCAACTACACCAACAGCCAGACAGCTTGAGGAACTTCAACAACAACAACAACAACAACAACTACACCAACACCACCACTACCACCACCACCACTACTAATGGGACCTCCAACACCATCACCAACTCCATCACCACACAACAACAACAACAACAACACCATCACCACACAACCACCACTACCATCAACTACACCACCATCAGATATGGTACATATGTCAATACAATAATGATAATGGAGTAGATTTACACGTGTTATAAGGTACAAGGGAAGTGTTACGTCCAGTACAACACCACTATCGCCACTTCCACTCCACACTTTACGTAACTCTACTGGGTGCTCATCTCCTGTCGTCACACACACACATACATACACACACACACACACACCAGTCGGCTTGTTCCTTATGCTACATGTTTCTACAAGTACCGGACTATACACATCACGCATGCCCTACCAGATGCTGATACTCTCTCTCTCTCTCTCTCTCTCTCTCTCTCTCTCTCTCTCTCTCTCTCTCTCAGAAACGTGCAGAAGAGGCGACATACGCATACTTAATTTATGCAACTTTAAGACCTGACGTTTCATTTCAGTATCGCTGTAAGGTATTGTTTACCTTTGATGCAGTTCACTTCATTCAATTATTACAAGCTGTAATAAAATCAACATAACTCCATTCTATTCCCTTTTGACCTCACCCTTTCCTTTCTTCCCAAGTGTAGCCCTTACTATGTCCTTTCCTTTCATACCCATTACCTAAACCTTGTAAAACTCATATTTAATGCAGCTTCATTCTTGTCAGTGTAACCCACAGCTCTCTTATAAATTGTGGTTAATGTGCAGTGACTAATTCATTACATTTAACCCGCACACACCATTATTCCATTTCGTCTCCTCCACCCCACTTCCTCCCTCCCTCTCCTCAGTCTTGGACACACACACACACACTTTCTGACACACACATACTCACACACTCATTCACACAAACACACATAGTCCCCTCAAGCCTCACACTTACTTTCTCACACACACTTATTACTCACTCACTCACTCACTCATTCACACAAACACACATAGTCCCCTCAAGCCTCACATTGCTGTCTGTCTGTCTGTCTGTCTGGTGTTTGTCCTGGGCGTGGTGTTGGTGTTGGTGGTGGTGGTGGTGGTGTTGGTGGTGGTGGTGGTGTTGGTGGTGGTTGTGGTGTTCTTGCCTCCACATTTCGTTCCTAATAGAGTAACAGAAGACAGCATAAATCATGGGTAATGCAGGGCCACAAGGGCGTATCTGGCACCTCCCTCTTGTCTGCCGTGATAGCACATGTTTAGCTACGAAAAACAAGGGCACTGTGCGCTTTACTGCCTTGTTGTGTAGTGCTCTCTCTCTCTCTCTCTCTCTCTCTCTCTCTCTCTCTCTCTCTCTTAGTGTCCTTCATCATCCGTCTTGTCCTTCCCTTCCTACCTCACCCCACTCACCAATCCCCCCACTTCTTCCTTTCCTACCTCCCGCCACGCACTCCCCCCTACGCAACTCCTCCCCTGTCCCCTTCATTCCTTTCCTAAGTACCTCACCATGCATCCCTCCCGCCACGAATCCCTCTCGCCCTCCCACCACCCCAAGCTGTCAACACCGATCCGACCCCCATCCCTCCCACCCCTCGTCTCTCACATCACCTGTCTAGCGATACCGTCCTCACACACCCACACTAATTAAAGGCCACGGCAAGTTCATGTTGACACGAATCCTCTGGCTGCAGACCTCGCCTCGCCTCGCCTCACAGTCACAGTACGAGTCACAAGTTGATGGTCCAGTGTGTGTGTGTGTGTGTGTGTATGTGTATGTGTGTGTGTGTGTGTGTGTGTGTGTGTGTGTGTGTGTGTGTGTGTGTGTGTGTGTGTGTGTGTGTGTGTGTGTGTGTGTGTGTGTGTGTGTGTGTATGTATGTGTAAGTGTGTGTGTGTGTGTGTGTGTTCATTGTAGGACTTGCTTTACTATTTATGGGAATCTTTAAAGGAATGGAATATAATCTTCAATTCATTTTTTGACTTGTGTGTGTTGTATTACTTTCATGTTGCCTTGTTTGGTGTCCTTGGTTTGGTGCAGTCTCAGAATCCATTAGCATTTAAATAGTAATGAGACAAGACCATGGAAGGTGAGGCACAAACAAACACTCCATTGCCTAAGATCTTTGATACTAATTGCCGTCTTTTTTTGTGCTTCGTCTGACATTCTCCATCCATGCATGACTGTGAAGCATCAGAGAAGGTAAGAGTAATCGTCTGAGCCATATTATTCAAGCGGTGTAAAGTAAATGAACACTCCACAACACATCAATTAATTAAGGGGACATTCTCTCTCCACAACACACCAATTGATTAAGGGGACATTCTCTTAATTAATAGCAAATTAGAAGGCTACTGATTCCACCTAAAGATGCCAGAAAACAGACGCCTTCAGTAGTACTCATAGGGGATCTGTTTCTCGGTATAGTTTGGAGGACTCAGAGACCTTCCAATTTACCAACTAAAAAATCTCCACATAAACTGATATCTAGTGGTAATGGAACGAGTTTTCTTGATATCAGTATAATGTAGCACAATACCTTACCTGGAGCCACGGATTGTCTTTCACTTCCCGCGAGTTCTTCATTGCACAGAATTGCCGGGTATTGATTCCCGTTGATCCCTTACCTGGTGCAGCAGAAGGAGGAGGTGGTGGTGGTGGGAGGAAGAGGAGGAGGTGGTGGTGGTGGTGGGAGGAAGAGGAGGGGGGACCAGGAAAAGGAGGAGGTGGTGGTGGGAGGAAGAGGAAGGGGGACCAGGAAGAGGAGGAGGTGGTGGTGGTGGTGGGAGGAAGAGGAGGGGGGACGAGGAAGAGGAGGAGGTGGTGGTGGTGGGAGGAAGAGGAGGGGGACGAGGAAGAGGAGGAGATGGTGGTGGTGGGAGGAAGAGGAGAGGGGATCAGGAAAAGGAGGAGGTGGTGGTGGGAGGAAGAGGAGGGGGGACGAGGAAGAGGAGGAGGAGGTGGTGGTGGGGGGGGAGGGAGGAAGATGAGGAGTAGGGGAGGGAGAGGAAGCGTGTGGCTCCCCTCATTACCATATTCACACATCCAGCGTCATGGTGCCTGGGACATGGCAAATTATTCATGACCTCCAGTGTGGGTTATTTACGCCCGGATCATCAGATGTCGTCCCGCCCCGTCCCAACCCGCCTCGCCCCGCCTCGCCCCGCCTCGCCTCCTTCCCTCCTGATGGCTGCTACTGATGTTCTGTTCTGTTCACTGTGAAGGTCGATGTGTGGGGCTTCCTAGCACTCCACACTCCCTCACATCTGTACACTTTCTCACGTGTACATTCCCATATACATATACACTCCCTCACTTACATTCAACCTTCTTACAGGACACTCCCTGACACCTACACACTCCCACACACCTACACACTCCCTCACACCTACACACTTCCTCACATCTACACACTCCCTCACACCTACACACTCCCTCACACCTACACACTCCCTCACACCTACACACTCCCTCACACCTACACACTCCCTCACACCTACACACTTCCTCACACCTACACACTCCCTCACACCTACACACTCCCTCACACCTACACACTCCCTCACACCTACACACTCCCTCACACCTACACACTCCCTCACACCTACACACTCCCACACACCTACACACTCCCTCACACCTGCATGCACAAACCATCTCTTGCATTCTACTCCTTCATGCCCTGACACCTAGACACTCCCTCTCTCTTGCATTCGCTCGTTGCATGCTCGCTTACAGTAACAAATACATACACCTCCAACTTCACACGTGTATTAACATCTACACGCTCACATTAATGTATACATAATATTATAATGTCCTTACTACCTTTGCATCCTCTAACACTTGTGCTCTCGTAACTAACCTGAAAGTTGCTCTTGTCCTTCTCTAACACCTGCACACTAGCCCCCGCCCTCTTTAACACCTGCACACTGATGTATACTTTCTCTTGACACCTGCACACGCATACACACTTTCTCTGACATGTAAACATTGATCTTTACTTTCTCTTGACACCTGCATACTGATCCACACTTTCTCTAACATAGCCTACTGTATACCGACTCACGCTTGTTTTGACATTTGCATCTGTGGACACGTGTACTTGATACTTGGAGACTCAGGGACACACACAACACATAAGAACCTACACACACCCAGGCGTTTTGACAGTCATGTTTGATATTAAGTGGCCCTTGCAACACACACACACACACAGACACATACAGACACACACACACATACAGGGGTTAACTTGTGTGTTGTTAGGTTAGTCAGCGAGATTGGTGGTGTTGTTGTTTTCTGCTCCACTATTCCACCACCACCATCACCACCATCACCATCACCACCATCACCACCACCACCACCACCACCAGCTGTTCCATTACTATCTTCATCATCTACGCCCCCTTTGTATGCAGTGGTGGTAGTAGTGGTGGTGGTGGTGATGATATTTTGTAGGCGTTCGTGGTAGTGGTAAAAATTGTGGTGGTAGTGAGGGTGGGTGTTCGTGGTAGTCGTAAGGAAGAGGGGTAGTGGTGTGTGTCGAAGTGCAGGTGGTGATTCTGAAGAACAAAGAAGGAAGGAGGAGGAGGAGGAGGTGGAGGAGGAGGAGGAGGAGGAGGAGGAGGTAGTGGTGGTGGTGGTGGTGGTAGGAGGGAGGGAGTAGATGGTGGGAGATGGTATGAGACGATGAGAAAATGGAATAAAGTGGAGTTAATTAAGCAGTGTGGAGTGGATCGAGGCAAAGTAAAACAGAGTGGATTGAAATTATTGTTTAGTATGGAATTGAGTGGTTCTGTTTGAGGTGAAATGTTAAAGTGTGGAGTGGAGTGGAGCAAACTTATAAACAGAGCAACATAGAGTGAAACAGTGTGGAGTGGAGTAGAAAATGGAACAATGTGGAGTGAAGTGGAGTGAAATGGAGAATGTGGAGTGGAATTGAATGGAGCAATGTGGAGTGGAGTGGAGTGGAATGGAGCAATGTGGAGTGAAGTAGAGTGGGGTGAAGAAGGGAGAGGGTTGGAGTGGAAGGAGACATTATTTATCCCAACACTTTTGGCCACACGTCACGCCTGGTTTCTGCTGCTGCTGCTGCTCTGGTTCTCTGCTGCTTCTCCTGCTGGTGTCGCCTGGGTGTTCCCCTTCTTCTGCTGCCACTGCTTCTCTCTAACTCACTCACTCATTCACTCAAATACGTATTCATTTACATACTCACTCATTCACCCTTCACTCACTTCTTCACTCACAACTCGGTCATCCCCAACACTCTCTTCATCCACTCTTACCTCCTTCACCTCACTTTTCTTCCACCATATATCCCCTCCTTCACCTCACTTCTCCTCCTTCACTTCCCTCCTTCTTCACTCTTTTCCTTACTTACTTACTTACTTACTTACTTACCAATCCCCTCCTCCATCACCACTTTCCCCGACCACCACCACCAGCACCACCAAGGCCAGACACAGGCAGCTTCACTTCAAGTCATCCGCCCAAAACCCACACACATAATGTACCCTCAGTTACCATACTACTTCATCTCCTACTAGAACCCGGTGCCTTTCTCTCTCCCACACGTATGACTCCTGTATGCGTAAAAAAAAAAATATATATATAGATACCCGGTATATAAAATCTCTCTTTCTGCATAAATAATCCCCATTTTTTTTTAGTGATTTAGTTATCCTGTGGGGTTTTATTGACTGATGCGACAGAACAAGAATAATTTCAGTACAATTTTTTCAAGTTTATATTATGTCCAAGCAAACTGAAACACTTATCAAAATATAAAATGTGATGTAAGACACTTGTATGTTCGCCGGGTACAAAATGGGAGGACCAAGAAGTTAGCAAAATAGGTCAAGGAGGTCAGGGTGTGAGGGAAGGAGGGAGGCAGGCAGGCAGGCAGGCAGGCAGGGAGACAGAGAGGCAAAGATAGACGTGACTACCACAAAAAATCCTGTACTTTTTGCGTTTCCAACCATGAGAGAGGAAGGGAGGCAGGCAGGCAGGCAGGCAGGCAGGAAGGGATGGATACGGCTTGCTCAAACATTTTTTATTATTTCTATTTCCAACTATGAGAGAGAAAGCGAGGAGATGGGAAGACAAGGATGGACGAGGTTAACACAAAGCATCCTATATTTGTTCTGGGTTTGTAGTCCCTTGTTTGCTGTGGTATTCGATGTGTATGTGAATTTACCGAACGTAGATAAAGAAGGAGAATAACGGCACCAAGACAGGGACCAACCTAATGACAGACAGACACAGGCAAGAGAAAGGAAAGGAAAGGAAAGGAAAGGAAACGGCCCCACACTGTCTGACTTCTGGCCCTTCCCCTTTGGTATGGCTAAACTCTGGATAACCCTCACCTTACCTTCCCTCTCCTTCCCTCCTCTCCCTTCACCTTCCCTCTCCTTCCCTCCTCTCCCTTCACCTTCCCTCTTCTTCCCTCCACACTCGTTCCCTGATCTCCCCTCCCTACCTTCCTTCTTCTCGCCTCCTCACCACTTTCTCTCTTCTTCCCTCCATGCACACTCATTCCCTGATCTTCCCTCTCTACCTTCCCTCTTCTCCCCTCCCACTGTCCTTCTTTTCCCTCCTCTCCCTCCTTCTTCTCGCCTCCTCTCATCTTTCCTATTCTCCTCTCTTCTCCCTCTTCTCCTGCTTGATCCTCCTCCTGGTCCCTTTCCCAACCCCTTCCCCCAGGTGCTTGGTCGACACCTGGGCCCCCCCTCTCCCATTTCCCTTTCAGCTGGGTGAACGACTTTACTCTGTACCCACTCCTTTCTCCCACCCAAGACTCTCCACTCCTCCCTATCTCCCTGTCACTTCCTCTCTTTCCTTTTACTCTATATCCCTTATCTCCCCGTCACTTCCGCTCTTTCCTTTTACTCTATATCCCCTTCCTCCTCCCCAGCCACCCTTACTCCTCTCTATCTCCTCTTCCTCTTCTCATCATCCCTTCCATCCCATCACATTTACTCCTTTCTACCCACTTTCTACCCACTCCTCCCCCACATCTTTCTTCTCCATCTATCCCCTCTCCTTCCCTCCCCTCTCCTCCTCCCCTGCTGCCTCTGGGTCGACACGGGCCGCCCTTGCTTGTTAGGTGGGGTGGGTGGCAGGGGGTGGGGGGGGATTGGGGTCAGAGGGTCAGAGGTCATGCCAGGTCAGGAGGGGGAGTCAGGGATAGAAGGCTTGAGGAACTGATGAAGGCAGTATATATTTTAAAACAAGGGGAGGTGCCTGCTTGCGTGTGTGTGTGTGTTTGTGTGTGTGTGTGTGTGTGTGTGTGTGTGTGTGTGTGTGTGTGTGTGTGTGTGTGTGTGTGTGTGTGTGTGCGCGCCACGAAACAGATCCACCCTATTTGTAGCATTAACGATCGTCTCTTTCCTGGTATTGTTAGGAGGAATCATTGGCTCTTCATTTCACCAACAAGAGTGCCTGCCTTCCCCTTGGTTAAGTACGTAATGAGAAGCCTTTGCATGTTTGAGGGGAATTACAGAAAACAGAGAGGAAATACCACAAGCTTGGAAAATATAAGAAAGGATATAATATTAAATAGAACCTTGGAGGAAAGCAGGAAGAAATGGACACGCGAGAAGTCTGTGGGGGGAAACGTAGATGAGGAAAGACACGCTACATGTCTGGGAAAGTTGTTAAGTTTGGGCAAATTAAGGAAGATGGAGCCTTGAGATGGTTGGTTGCAAGGGGGCACTATTGTGGAGGGGAGAGACAAAGTTGGTGTGCTGGTGTGGCTGTAGAGAGAGAGAGATGGATGGATAAAGAAGGAATGATTCAATGACCTATACAGTGAATGGCAGAGAAAGATAGATAGATAGAGGAGGTCGTGCATGGAGAGAAAGGTTAAAGAAAAAGATAGTACGAGCTTGTACAGAAAGGTAAAGAAAAATTGAGTATGTAGGAATAATAAAAATGAATGACGGTAAAAGTACAGAGCAGGAAGCTGAAGAGAAAATAAAGATCTAGTGTGGAGAGAGAGAGAGAGAGAGAGAGAGAGAGAGAGAGAGAGAGAGAGAGAGAGAGAGAGAGAGAGAGAGAGAGAGAGAGAGAGAGAGAGAGTAAGGGGTAAAAATAAGCTAGAGCCTGAGAAAGAAAAGAAAAATAAAGAAAGAGAGAGGAAAAGGTCGAGGTGGAAGATGAAAGGTTGGACCGTAAAGTAGGGAGAGGGGCGGGTTGGCTGGCGGGTTGGCTGGCTGGCTGGGGCGGCACCGGTGATAACAAGAGGAGGCAGTGAGACGAGAGATTTGGAGGGCGGCGGCAGAAGACGGAACTAACGACGGAAGACTAGGCAGGGAGGGAGGGAGAAAGGTGGGAACTAATGAGGAAGGAGGGGGAGGAAGTTAGGTAAGTAGGTATGTAGGTAGGTAGGTAGGATAAAGGCAAGGAAAGGGGGGAATTATAATGTGAAGATGGAAACTAATGATGGAGGGATGTAAGGAAAAGAGATGAATTAGGAAACAAAACACAGAGGGCGACTGAAAAGGCGAAAGGGAAAGAAGAAATAAACTAAAGATGGAGGAAGGAATGTATGAAGGAAGGGAGATGGTAAAAGTAACAGCATAGAAAGAAAGGAAGGAAGGAAGGAAGGAAGGAAGGGAGGCAGGGAAGAAAGAGCTAAAGACTGAGAAAGGATGGAAGGAAGGAAGGGAGACGGTAAAAGTAACAACATAGAAAGAAAGGAAGGAAGGAAGGAAGGGAGGCAGGGAGGAAAGAGCTAAAGACTGAGAAAGGAAGGAAGGCAGGAAGGTGACGGTAAAAGTAACAAAATAGAAAGGAAGGAAGGAAGGAAGGAAGGAAGGCAGGAAGGGAGACGGTAAAAGTAACAACATAGAAAGGAAGGAAGTAAGGAAGGAAGGGAGGCAGGGAAGAAAGAGCTGAAGACTGAGAAAGGAAGGAAGGAAGGAAGGCAGGAAGGGAGACAGTTACCTATCCACAGGAGAACTGAAGCGCAAAACCCTGATGATACTTCAACAACCGACCAACTCCTTGTGTGTGTGTGTATGTGTGCGTGCGTGTGTGCATGTGCGTGTGTGTGTAAAATTGATTTGGCTTACATAGGTTTGTATTTGTTTATATGACGATGTGTTTGAATGTCTGTATTTATTTGTTCTTGTATTTTTACCTTCGCAAACGTGATGTATTTTGTAGGTAATTTTTTTCCATCATGTTTGTCGGTAAGTTATAGTGGTAAAATAACAAAATGATAATACGTACGGGTTTTAACTAAATTTTCACACGATGATTTGCCATTATGAAACCCAGATGTAATTAAATTTTGGCGAATCCGGGTCAAAAAAAAAAAAAAAAAAAAAATGAAATCATGTATCTAAACAAATGTATATGTGTGTCATGTTGGATGGGTGTTAGTGATGGTATGGACATTTGTTAATATTACATGTGGGTGTTTGTGTGAGGGGGATACATGTTTGTTTACATTCCAGTGCGTTTAAGGGGAGGGGGATTCTTTTTGTTGGTGAATTGAAATAAATGTCTCTGATTCCTCCAAACTGCATCACAAAACAGAACCACTATTAGTACGTACCATTGAGAGTGTCTGTTTTCAGGTATAGTTAGGAGGAATCAACAGCCTTCAAATTTACCCAAAAGAGTATCTCCCCTTAATGTAATTCCCAGTGCATGACGTGTCAAATTAATTACACCAAAGCCCGGGTCAAGTGTATTAATTTAGCGACCCGGTATAAGAAGAATGAGACACACAAGGAAGGGACGAAGAAGGAGACACTCAACTCGAAACGAATGACCTCGCGTCGGTGATGAAAATAAATGAGCCGAAAGGATAGAGGGGACGAGAATTCTGGTCCAGGGAATGAAAGAAGTGAGGGTGAGAGAGAGAGAGTGGGAGAGACTGGAGTGTGACGGATGGGAGAGAGGGAGAGAGAGTGGAGTGGTACTGGAGTGTGACGGCAGGGTGCGAGGGAGAGGGAGAGAGAGTGGAGTGGGACTAGAGTGTGACGGCAGGGAGCGAGAGAGAGAGAGTGGAGTGGGACTGGAGTGACACTGACTGGAGAGAGGGAGAGGGAGAGAGAGAGTGGAGTGAGACTGGAGTGTGACGGACGGGAGAGAGGGAGGGATTTAGGAAAAAAAAAGGGAGAAGGGGATTGGAGTGTGATGGAGGGGAACGAGGGAGGGAGAGAGGGACTGGAGTGTGACATGGAACGAAACCCGAGCTGAGAAAAATGAAAGCTGAGTGAACGATGAAGGAACTATGTTGGCTCTGAGGGGAGAAGGAAGGAAGGGAGGGAGTTGGTGCGTTTGTAGAGGTCTTGGGAAGGGAGGGACCTTTGTGAGGAAATTGGTTTTATTACTTTTTTACTGACTGATCCACTGTGTGTGTGTGTGTGTGTGTGTGTGTGTGTGTGTGTGTGTGTGTGTGTGTGTGTGTGTGTGTGTGTGTGTGTGTGTGTGTGTGTGTGTGTGTGTGTGTTCTAAGTAAAGTACTGGACTGTTTCCCGGCATAGTTTGGGGGAATCAGTACGAATTCAATTCACCCACAGAAACTGACACCCTTAACTGGGATAATAAAAACCAACGTTGCTAATATTTAATAATTCTAATAATAATGATAACAAAAATGATGATGATAATGATAATAATGAACCTATTTTTACCCTGTCTTGTCTTCTTCCCTCAGGTAAGGATGGTGATGATAAGGACATGAGTGTATGAATGAAGAACTCCTCCTTCTGCAGGCGGTGGTGAGTGTTAATGACTACGAGTATCTATATTTATTTATTGAAAAAAATAAGTGTTCTGATTTTGTTTGTATTAAAAAGGCGTCGCCATTTCTCAACATACATTTACCAAAAAGTATGTGTGTGTGTGTGTGTGTGTGTGTGTGTGTGTGTGTGTGTGTGTGTGTGTGTGTGTGTGATGGAAGGCGAGCAGGGCAGAGACAAGAAGCAGAAAGGAGTTACCTGAGTTGGGTTGGGTTGGGTTGGGTTGGGTATAGGGTTGGGCCGAGGCAAGGTTAGACACAATGGGGTGGGTCGTCTGGCGAGGTGGGGAGTGGAGAGAGGGGGTGGGGGGGGGGGGAGAGGAAGGAGGTCGGGGAGGGAGTGAGGAACGAGGCGAGATGGTAAGATTATCCCAAGAGAGCAAAAGAATGAATTTTAAGTGTGAGACGAGAGCCAGTTGATGTCTGTCTGTGTGTGTGTGTGTGTGTGTGTGTGTGTGTGTGTGTGTGTGTGTGTGTGTGTAAGCTCAATTTTCATACACGTGTGTCTTGGCCATTTGTATCCAACATGAGCCTCAGGTGAGAGAATTCCCGGGCAAGAGAGGCAAGGGGTTAGGGATACGACTGAGGAATGATGGCACAGGTGGAGGTGATGGTGGTGGTGGTGGTGGGGGTGTTGTTGGTGTTGGAGGAGTTGTAGGAGGAGGCAACAACAGCAGCTTGCACACAACAACACAATTATGGAGTGAGGTCGAGGGTCAGGATGGAGAACAAACAGCAGATGGTGGTGTGTTGGTGTCACTGTTGGCTTGACCTCCCCCTGACACAGCGTCCGTGCCTACAAACACGTCTCCTTTATCTCCCCTCCTCTCTCGTTCTCCTCTTCCCCTCCTGCATGCACCACCACTACCACTACTCCCCTGTCCCTGTAACCCTCATCCTCCGCCCCTCTGTTCCCCCTCCCCCTCCTCCCCTACGCCTGCTGACCACCACACGGAGCACGAGAGGGTAAGGGTGCAAGGTAATAACATTAGTAGTGAACATCGCTGGGAGACTAGCTGACCAAACCTTATGAAAAAAACAGCGGCAAGAGCGAGGACTCCAGGATTAGGGTGTAGCGGTGTTGAAATATGAATGATGGCCTCTGGGAAAGACACAAGTTAAGTAGGGCCGATCAAAAGCCATCTGGGACGAGCGAAGGTATACGGGAGCGAGCGAAAACTTGTGGGAAGGAACGAAGGCGGGTGGGAGCAACGGAAATTAGCGACAGCTCGCGCCCTGGCCTCTCCCATCAGCCACACACGCACGGCAGCCCTGCAGTCCTTTCCAGGATGCCAGGCGCCAGCACATCCCTGACTTCATCATTCTTTTTTGTTGGGTTATTTTGAGTGGATGCGGGAAGAACGGGTGTATCCTTGCCTGGGTGGGGGGGAAGGGGGCATTGGGGCGGTTGTCAGATGGGTGGGTTCCGGGGTTGGGGGTAGAACATGGTGGGAGAGGCAGAGGTACCCCTCCCTCCCCTACCCCTTCAGCCACCTGCCCGTCTGTCGCAGCAGCCAGCCAGCCAGGGCCCCGTGTGGTCGGGCGTTAGGGAGGGCGGTCGGCTGGCTCAATACCGGACCCTCTCACCACCAACACGGCCACCACTACCACTACCACTACCGCCCCTCCCTGTCACTCACCTTCGCCCGTGTGTCATTTTACTTCGTCCGAGCGTGTGGGTGGGTGGATCCGACACCACACGCACACATACGCACACACATACACTCATACACCGGGAGGATAGAGGAGGAGGGTAGGGTGCCATAGGAGGAGGAGCCCCTCACGGCACGAGCCTGACTTACTTATCACCCCCGCCTCTAGCATTTTCCCCTCGCTCGTTTTTGTGTCGTAGCTCCTTCATAAATTGTGAGAAAGTTGGAGGCGAGTCGAGGTGTTAGTGGTGGAGGATGGGCCCGACCTGCACACACACACACACACACACACACACACAGACAGCTGGAGGGTTTATGGCAGCGAGACGGACGTGACCACAGCAGTTGCGAGAGTGAGCGACAGGAAGAGTCTGACCCAAGTGGACAGACAGGAGGAGGACACTTGTGTACACTGCCTGCCTCGCTAGCTAGTCACACGATCCTGTACACACACACACACACACACATTATATATATATGCTGTTATAAGCGCACATACATTATTTTGCAGTGCAGAAACATTCTTTGTCGGCCATGCAAAAAAAGTTGATAAGCTTTTGTATACACAGAGTCAGTTACACACGCACACACATTTACGTATATACACACACACACAGAGGCACGTTCAGTCTGGTGTCGAGCAATGATGAATTACTTGACCAAATAGTAAAAGCGGGGAACGGTGCACGGGGGACTTAGTCAACAAACAAACACACACGCAGCACACATTAATGCCGCACGTACAGACGACACACGCACTTTTACATACACACAGACGCGTTCGTATACATGAATATGAACGTACACACATGCAGATAATTACACGCCTCATTCTTCACATCATACTCATCAAAAACGATGTGCTAACACCATATCACACCACTCATGGATGGCAATCACACACACACACACACACACACACACACACACACACATACACGTCCACAGGTTGGCAGGACACACACACACACACACACACACACACACACGGACGGAGCCAGCGGGGATAAAAGCACTTGTCGCCTGCTGCCCTAGTCACCCAAACACATGAGCGAAGCAGAGAGCACTGAACGCTGTCTATGCCTCACCACCACCACTCACGTTCCCTTCCTTCCCTCCCTCCCTCCCCACCTTCCTTTATGCTCAACATGCCACACAAACTGAGGTATTCTGGGGGACTTAAGGTGGGACACGAATACTCTGAGGCTGGAGGAACTGTGGCGGTGGTGGTGTTGAATTTCAGAACAGAGACGGAAGCTAATGGAAAAGTGTGGAAAGCCAGTGGGAGCAGGAGTGAGTGGACCCCGAGCCTGGAGAGGAGGGTTGGGTGAGGAGGAGGAGGAGGAGGGTAGAGGTAGAAGAGGAGGGGTTCTGGAGGAGGAGGAAGGTCGTAGTCAAGGTGGGTACTGAAGGAAGGAAAGAGATGAAGTGGAGGAGGAAAGTATAATAGAGAATGAGAGTACTGAAGGTGTAAGAGGAAAGACTACGTAGAGAAGGAAGGTGGGTAATAATAATAGAGGAGGAGAAAGACGTAGAAGAGGAGAGGTAGTACTTGTAAGACGAGAACATTGACACCATAACTACCTCGAATTGTTGTTGCATTACTTATATTGTCACAACCTGTTAACACGGAAGTATAGTTGTACCCTGAAGCAAACAGATTTAGTGTGGGGCCATGTAAAAGTTTATGAAAATAGGATCATTATGTTATTCACTGCAGGGGGACACGACCACCACAACAAGCTCCCCTCACCTGCCTCGATAGTCACACAATTTCTCAGAACCTTTTAAAGTCAGTTTCAGAGGGCGGGTGAAAATTATAGTGCAGTGGAGTTTTGTGTGCATGTAACGTGTGTCTTGATAACTTGTGTGTATTCTATGATTTGCTTAGCGTGAGGAAACCTTTAATTTGGAATGTCATAATGTATGTTATCTGATTAACACTCACGGTTTATAAAGTTACCAAGGTTTAATGTAGTTATTATGTTTTTTATTATGTTATTTTTATATAGCTGAGATAAAATGAAGACCGTAGTGATCGTTAGTGGAACTTTTGTTGTGTATTGTGAAGTATTAGGACAAACTGGTAAAGGAGTTATTGTTGTTGGTGGTAGTGGTGAGTGAAGGGGGTAGCATTCGTGGTGGTGGTGAAGGAAGAGAATTGAGTTAGTGGTGGTGGTGGTGGTGATTATGTAGGAGGGTAGGAATAGTAGTAGTGATGGTGGTGAAGGAAGAGTGTAGTAGTGGTGGTGGTGGTGGTGGTGGTGATTATGTAGGAGGGTAGGAATAGTAGTAGTAATGGTGGTGAAGGAAGAGTGTAGTAGTGGTGGTGGTGGTGGTGGTGGTAAAGAGGAGGGTATCAGCGGTGATGTGTCAGTGTTATAAAGCAGGGCGCCTCTGTGGTAATGGTTGTTGTGGCCCCAACTAGGGAGGCACTCCAGACACCCTTGTAAAGGAGCCACTAGAGGGGTAAGGCCAGGGCTGGAGGGGTTGCTAGGGTGAGGAAGGAGGGCCGTGAGGGAAGGAAGGAAGGAAGGAGGGTGAGGGAAGCCTATACAGGGACAGATGGTGAGGGATGGAGGGAGGGAGAGGGAGATACAAGAGGGAGTGTCGATGGGAAATCCGAGGGGTGATAGGACAGAAGATAGGCGAGTACAAGGATGGGTGGAAGGGTGTATAGGGGTTAGGAGGGGGGACAGAAGAGGCAGCAGGGGGGGGTGGGGTGGTGAGAAGGAAGGGAGGGGGGGGGGGATGGAAGGACGTTGGGAAGGGAGAGGCAAGAGGTGTAGCGTGTCAGGAGGAGAGAAGAGGAATGAGAGCGACCGAGGTAGGAGGGAGAGTGTAGCTAGCGAGAGGGATTGATGTAAGAGGGTGAAGTAGGGAGAGGGGGCTGGTGGGATCAAGGTTGAGAGAGAGAGAGAGAGAGAGAGAGAGAGAGAGAGAGAGAGGAGAGAGAGAGAGAGAGAGAGAGAGAGAGAGAGAGAGAGAGAGAGAGAGAGAGAGAGAGAGAGAGAGAGAGTAATGGAGTGGGGTGTGAAGTTACTGAGGAAGAAGAGGAACAGAAAAGAGTGGGAGAGGAACAAATGCAAGGGAAATAGAGAAGAGACAGCAGAAAAAGAGAAAGAGAGAAAGTTAAGGGACGTGGAAATAGTGAGAAAGGGGAGAGAGAAAAAAAAAAGGAAGGCAGGGCAGGGAGAGGCGGTAAAGGGGGAAATGAAGGAGAGTGAGGTATGGGAGAGGTCTTTGTGCGAAGAAGAGGAGGTGAGGGAAGGAAGTAAACGAGGGAAGGTGAAGGAGAAAGTGTGAGGAGGAGATAGTGGTATGGGAGAGGAAGCAGGTAGAGTGGGAGAGGAGATAATGTGAGAGTAGATGGTGAAAAGGAGAGGGATGAAGGAGGAAAGGGAGAGAAAGCATGTAGGAGAAGATGGTGGAAGAGAGATAAGAATGTAGAGAGGGAGAGGAGAGAGAGAATATGAGAGAAGAGAAGATGGAGAGGGAGAGGAATGAAGGAGGAAAGGGAGAGCAAAGCATGTAAGAGAAGAAACTGTTGGTGGAGAGGGAGAGGGATGAATGAGGAAAGGGAGAGGAGAAAATGTGAGAGAAGATGGTGAAAAGGGAGAGGGATGAAGGAGGAAAGGGAGAGGAGAAAATGTGAGAGAAGATGGTGAAAAGGGAGAGGGATAAAAGAGGAAAGGGAGAGCACAGCATGTAAGAGAAGAAACTGGTGGTGGAGAGGTAGAGGGATGAAGGAGGAAAGGGAGAGGGATAAAATATGAAGACGAGCTTGTACCACTGCGATCCCCTGCCACACTGATGATGAGCGACCAGTGGACCCTTACAGAGTTCACACTGCTTCGTCCCAACTCTCATCCATTCGTCGTATATACCTACCATCATTCCCTTTTCGTCCCTCGCTCCCTCCTTCCGTACCTTTTCATTTCGTCTGTCCCTCCTTCCTCACCCATTCGTACTACCTACCATCATTCCCTTTTCGTCCCTCGCTCCCTCCTTCCGTACCTTTTCATTTCGTCTGTCCCTCCTTCCTCACCCATTCGTCACACCTACCATCATTCCCTTTTCGTCCCTCGCTCCCTCCTTCCGTAACGTTTCATTTCGTCTCTCCCTCCCTATACCTCCCTCCTATTTCGTCCCACTTCTTACTTCTTCCATCTCTATCGTCCCAACTCTCACCCATTCGTCGTACTGTTGTTTCCTTTTCGTCCCTCTCCCTCTCTCTCTCCCATTTCGTCCCACGTCTTACTTCTTCCATGTCCTTTCCTTTGCTTTCGTCTCGCTTCTTCCTCCCCTTTCGTCAAACGCCCACTTTTCCTTCCCTCTTCCTATTTCCACTTCTTATCTATTTTCGCGATACCCTTCCATATTCCAATATCCCTTCTTCTCGTTCAATCTCAACTCTTTTCCTTCCCTATGTACACCTTCCTTTTTCTCCCTCCCTCCCTCCTTCTCCTTTCCCGTCCCTCACTTTCCTCAGTGTTTTCCCATCCTCTTTCATCCTGAGACTTTAAACTCTTCACACCCCCTTCATATCCCTCCCTTTGTCCCTCTTTAACTTCCCCATTTCCTTCTTTCCCTCTTTTCCCCATCATTCTCCCGCCAGGCAACTTGTTATTCCGTCTACCCTGTGTCTCATCCCTGTCCCCTCACTTAAGAACCTTTCCTCCCACTTATCCATTCCCCGTCTACTCTTTCTTCTTCCCTCTCCCTTGTCCTGTAAAGCAAAAACCCTTCTCCCATCCACCCATTTCCTATTATTATATACTGTTGCTTTTCCACCCTTTTTTTTTTCGTTTCCCCCCTCTTCTATAACTGTAACCTCTGTGACCTTCTAATTACTGTACTCTCCTCTTCCCTGTTCACTATAACCACTATATTCTTTCTTGTCCATGAGGCTTGCTGCTGCACCCACCAAGGCTTGTTTTTGTATACTGCAGTGTATTCTACTCGTCCCTCAGTCCATTGTCTCTTCTCCTCTCTCTCTGCTAACTATCCTCCTCACTTCCCTCCCTGTTTTTCTTTCCTATTTTTAGCTCTTCTTATATCTTACTCTGGGTTCACTCTCTTCTTTTCTCTGCTAACTATCTCCTCCCCTCTTCCCAGTTTTTCTTTGCTGTTTACAACTTTCCTTATATCCTCCTACTCTCGGCTTTCTGACTCTACTCTCTGTTAACTATCCTCCCCTTTTCCCTGTTTATCTCCTTCGCCTGTATTCTACTCTCCTTACCTCCCTCACCTACATGTCCCTTCTCCCATCTCCTATCCAGTATCTTTTCTCCCCTCTCCCTTGTTGTTTTTCCTCCTTTTCCCCCCCCCCACACTCTTTTTTTTTTTCTCCTCTCCAGTCTACACAACTTTCCTCCCCTCTCCCCTGTTTCTCCCCTTTCCTATATACTGCTCTTCTTGCGTCACCCCTCTCCATCTGTCCCTTCTCCCCTCTTCTATCCATCCAATATCTTTCCTCCCCTCTACTTGTTTTTTTCTCTCTTCCCCTCACACCCCGGTCAGCAACTCCTTCCCTTCTCGTCC